>JAIPMN010014079.1:0-14977 GCA_020650975.1 Apostichopus californicus | reverse complement strand
CATTGATAGCTGCATTTGAAGATGGATCTAATGCTCAGAGTTGTACAGGAAGGGTCATAGCTATGCAGAACAGCTTGGGTGGGGGAGGGAGGTAGGGAGGGGGAGGGGACCTTCCAGACAGTGTTATAGGTTCCCTGTGTAGACTTGAGAGTTGTACAGGAAGGGTGATAGTTATCCAGAACAGCTTGGGGTGGGGGAGGAAGGGAGGGGGACAATGTTATAGGTTCCCGTAGCCAGGAGAGTTGTACAGAAACCATGATATGATTCCTTGAGCAGCCGGGGGTGGGGGGGGGGAGTGGGGGGGGGGAGTGGGGATTTTACATGAACAGAGGGTGTCATGAGTAGCAATGGGAGTTGTACAGTCCTGGGTAGCACAAGGGTTGTACAGAGACAGTGAAGCAAGGGTTGTATAGTGAGGTTTCTGATAACTGCTTTACAGCCATTTCTCTAATATGAGTATCATGTGAATTATCTCTATAAGACAAACATTACTAAATAATAGTTACTTAACCCCAAGTAGTTAACCAACATCGGGTACTCTTGAGATGCTGGAATTTATTATTCATATTCATTCATAACTACTTTACTCTGAGTTTTGTTACATATCAAGGAAATTATCGTATTCATATTTTTTCTTGGCTATGGATGGTTTCTATCCGCAGGCAAGAAAATTTTGTTTCCTTTTAAAATGGCGACGTTGTTAATGCACCAGAAAGTACCAGTATAACTTGGGGGATCTATAGTCTATACATAACACGAAAGAAATGATATCGTGTTCTTGTACCTTGGTGGAGCAGAAACAAGAGACCCTTTTTATCAAGTACAGCCAGTATTTGAATCTACCAGCATTTGTCTCTGTTACCTGTAATGGATACCATCCCATCCTTCTCATGTTTAAGCCTGGATACTTTTCTCTGCAGTGTTAGAGTGTATGTAAGGTTATAATAGAAAGTTAACAATGTGGGAAAAGTTACAGGATTTTATACAGCCTCAAACAACCTACAACTGACTTTAGATATGCCCTAGACACTATTAGGGAATATGTAGGTTTAAAATTTGACACTGTAGTTAACAATGTGGGAAAAGTTACAGGAATTTATACAGCCTCAAACAACCTACAACTGACTTTAGATATGCCCTAGACACTATTAGGGAATATGTAGGTTTAAAATTTCACACTGTAGTTAACAATGTGGGAAAAGTTACAGGAATTTATACAGCCTCAAACAACCTACAACTGACTTTAGATATGCCCTAGACACTATTAGGGAATATGTAGGTTTAAAATTTCACACTGTAGTTAACAATGTGGGAAAAGTTACAGGAATTTATACAGCCTTAAACAACCTACAACTGACTTTAGATATGCCCTAGACACTATTAGGGAATATTTAGGTTTAAAATTTCACACTGTAGTTAACAATGTGGGAAAAGTTACAGGAATTTATACAGCCTTAAACAACCTACAACTGACTTTAGATATGCCCTAGACACTATTAGGGAATATGTAGGTTTAAAATTTCACACTGTAGTTAACAATGTGGGAAAAGTTACAGGAATTTATACAGCCTTAAACAACCTACAACTGACTTTAGATATGCCCTAGACACTATTAGGGAATATGTAGGTTTAAAATTTCACACTGTAGTTAACAATGTGGGAAAAGTTACAGGAATTTATACAGCCTCAAACAACCTACAACTGACTTTAGATATGCTCTAGACACTATTAGGGAATATGAAGGTTTAAAATTTCACACTGTAGTTAACAATGTGGGAAAAGTTACAGGAATTTATACAGCCTCAAACAACCTACAACTGACTTTAGATATGCTCTAGACACTATTAGGGGATAGTAGGGGATATGTAGGTTTATGTAGGTTTATGTAGGGATATGTAGGTTTAATAATTGACACTGTATGGAAGGTCTTCCTGTTGAATTATACAACCAGTTTGATTAATGTGATAGAGAGAAATATGATTTATTTATAAAGAGCAGAGAGGAAGAACTAAAAATACCATAAAAACAGTTTTGACTGAAATAGTATGAACAGCTGGAGTAAAATTCATCAATAAGTTGTTTTCATGCATTTTCTCTTGCTCTCTGAGGTATGAGATTTATAAATAAGAAAAACCAAAATTGTAGAATAGTTTGTCAAATTTTGAAAGTTTCCTTACTTCAAGGTATTCATTTTAACTAATTTAATATGTAAATAGTACTTTGTGAGGGTATGCCATGAATTTTGTTTAAATATGACAGTGAAACGAGTCAAATGTAACGCAGGAGAAAATTAGAATGTAATTAAATGGTACGACCCAAGCTTTCCTGTATCATTTGAGAGTAGATTATTTCAGAGTGATGTAGGTAGACTATAAAATTACATCAAAAAGAACTCCACAATTGCCGTGCAATTATAATGGTAGAGAAGACACCTATGTTCACCCCCATAGTATGGTGAGGTTATCACCTAGCAACTGATTTAGACACCCATAGTATGGTAAGGTTATCACCTAGCAATCGATTGAGACACAGGATGTGTCACCAATGATTGACAGATTAACAGAAAATCTTCAGAACTGTCGTAGACATGAAAAGTCTCGAAGCGACAAATGACTGTCCGGGCAAGCTAACAACAACAAGATTCATCGAAGAAATTTAAAACATAATATCACTCAAAATTTGCTGCATTAATTCAGCTGTAGAAGCTAGTTCCTTCAATAGTTTGATTTCCTTATCCATGACTGAATTCCTGTGCTCCACATTAAGTTTATAAATTCTCGAAGCTTGAAATGACAACCGCACCATGTGGACTAAATTCAAAACATTTGCCGTACACAGCACACAAAACTGACCTAGGTCATTCTAACGTAAACTAATGATCCCAAAGGTCAAATCATTGACCTACAAGAGTTGCTATTTAGTTAAGATTGGTTAAGATACATTATGTGTAGGGATAATCATATATTTATATTGTGATGTAATTTTTGCCAGTATAGATTGTCAGGCATCGTATGCGTACAGGCACATTTAATGTGTATGTTCTCCTATGTTGTCCTTTGTAGTTAGTTGCAGTAGAGAAATGCATGGCAAGTGTACCTAATATTACAGTGTACACAAAAGTGAGCAGCTAGTTGCTATGTACTATGATGTCCTATGTAGCTACTTTAATATGTACAGTATAGCATAATAGCAGGAATATACATAAGAAGCACGTACCACAAGCTATTTATAACAAGCACGTACCACAAGCTATTTGTGTTTTCCTATTTAGCTGGCTAAGTACATATAAGAGCCATTGGCAGTTACTCGTTTCCTGGAATGGCGCTATATAAATCTACATTATTATTATTATGATAATTATGATTATATAGCCAGTGTATGTATTAGTAAGGACTGAGCATTTAGGTACCACAGCTGTGTCAATTGCCCTATGTATGTTGCCTTATATATTTGGCTACATAAGTAAAGCCATTGAACTCAATATATTACAGCGTAGTCCATACTTTCCCTATATATGTAGCTGGCAATGCATATAGACACCGCTAGCTGTGTACGTCTTGTAAGGTAGCTGCATACAAACATAAATGTGACTGTTACAATTAGGGGAGTTTTTCATCATTTTTTGCACTGAAATCTAACTCAGTTGGTATACTTGGTAGACTGAATAGAAATTGTTGTAAGTTGTAATGGTTAAACTTTTTTAATTATAATGAAGACTTTATATAATAGCTTATATTGTTTTGCTAAATTAGGTTAGATCCAAGGATGTTAACAGAGAGAGAGGAAGAGGGGGAATTAAATTCCCAAGATGGTAACATTAATGTAAACTATGTGATTGTCCCATGAGCAAAGTAACAAATAAGAAATGTTCATGAAGATGACATTTCAAATGAATGTTCCTATAAACAACATGAATGGTGTCCTAGCTTCCTTATTCAACCAAAACATGTTTTTCCTGTCAGGAAAAGTAGGCCTAATGTTATAATTTTGCATACGTATTGTACTATAGGCTGCCCGTTGACTGTACCAGCCAACCAAGTTACTGGTAATCAAACATCAGTTTACTGCCTGAGCTAACAAAGGAAACCTAACAAAGACTGCCATCATGGTGGCATTTTCAATGACTGTAATTGGCTTCCATTGAGAAATTTTGGGGGGATTTCCAGCTTAGCTTTTGTTATACAGTAAAAACCTTAATAAATCATTCTGATTATTACCATGACCACTCAATAATAAAATTAAGGGTTGTGCAATCCACTAATCTCACTTGTAGTTTATGTATGAATTTTAGGCCCTTAAACTAATTTAGAAGGATGCAAACAGCCAAGTGGACTTTATTTCATCCTGAAAAGGACGAGATATTTGTAGCGAGAAGGATTATTGGATAGGTCAGTGGTAATTTTGGGTGGGAACCCATGCTGAACATCTGAAGCATCTAGCTATTAATGTCAATTTCTGATGGGGTTCAATAAGGTGATTGTAAAATCAAATTAAACTATGAAATTATATTTCATTTATATTTCAAAATTAAATATAATAGCAAAGACAAAGGCTATTATTATCAAGTACCAAACGAGACTAGAAGTACTATAGTAGCAATCATTCTGTCTGCTGTAACTCACTTGAAGAAATTTCCTCTCGAAGAAAAGAACAAAAATTATGTGCTTAAATTCCTAAATATTCTGAAAGCACTGTTATGTTTTTTATCTCCACTTACAAGTCTTTGACAGCATCTAGAGTAGGAATTAAAATACCACTTTGATAAATTACTCCCTCTAAACAAAAAATAAAAAAAGAAGAAACATCACATTTTATTCTGTGTAACTGCATTTAAAACGTACTGTTTGTCATAAAATGAGCATACATCTTGATTTGATTAAGTTTTAGTAGGTACACTGTTGTGTGCATACAATACTGTCTATTAATGAATAATCAAGTCATCACATGAGAGTTAGTTTACATACTCTTCTATGTGAATTATAGTAAACATACATCCTGATGTGAAATGAAGAAAAACAAAATAGTACAAAGGTAAATCTATGTTTAATACAGGACTAGAATCAAAGCATCCTTGTGATATTATCTATCGCGCCTACACGCTATTTTGGAGATACATTGATATGAAGTATATATATAAACTAAACATATTTTTTTTTACCAAAAGTGAATTTACAGCAAACAAATGTGATATCATAGACGCACAAATACAAATAATTTGTTTTCATTTTCCTCTTCAAAGCAATGAAGTGTTCTTCTTTTATTGTTGATGCATTAGTACATGAAGTAAACATGTTCATTGTTACTGTGTATGCTTTAATACAATCCCTTTTAATAGTTAAATCAAAACTACAGTATGAAATGTTTCCCGAAAGGTAATTATGGCGGTATTGCAGAAGTCAGGATTGATAGACTCCGGATGTGTGACCTAATTAACTAGCAGATTACATTGCAGGGTCCTATACCTGTAACGTGTAAGATTTGAGTTCTACTCCTAATGTGTAACGTTGGCATGTAGCATACATTTATGAGTAGTCAGAATCAGTAAAAAACTGGTGTTCTTCATGTACATAATCTGTTGTACAAGCAGTTTTTCCCGTTATAGATATATATATTTCCATTTTTGTGACCCCTATCAAATAATGGTACTAACCAAAGGGTCAGGTGCATGGACTATTGTTTCGGGGGTTAACAATTTTGTATATCAAACACAACATATTTTAAGATTTAAGGACATGTTAACTACATTATATTATCAACAATTACTAATTTAATAGTACCAAGTACAATATTAATGTTCCTTTGATAATTTTATTCTACCTATGACAGTTTTTTCTAACATTGACAAATAGTGCAGACTCGACAATTTTAGTTAGCAACCTTTCTAATGATGGTCTAGCTGTGGCTGGCCAAAGGATTTGTACCAATGAAGTCTTTGGCTTTGAGTACAGCATTTCTGTATGTGTGCCGTGTTGGACAATTCTAACCATCAGGGATGTGCTAAGGAATATTTGAGTGTTGGGGTAGGATTTGTGTGGTAGTGTGATCTACTGTACGTCATGGGGGAGGGGTCTAAGGGGTGGGCGTGTCCTCTCCGCTTTGGAAAATGTTTGCAAATTAAGTATGTTTAGATGGCAAATGGTGCTATCTTTTTCCGAATCAGGAGCTAACTTCTGTGCCAAGTATTCATCCATATTTTGATAATGGTAAACTTTATTAAATTTAATCATCAACAATAGTGCGGGCTGAAAGGTGGGTGTGTCCTCTCCGCTTTGGAAAATGTTTGCAAATGAAGTATGTTTAGATGGCAAATGGTGCTCTTTCCTATTCAGGAGCTAATTTCTGTGCCTAGTATTCATCCATATTTTGATAATGGTAAACTTTATTAAATTTAATCATGAACAATAGTGCGGGCAGAAATGTTTAGAATACTGTTTGTGCTGGGCGGCATGCAGAAGACATCCCTGAACCATAATAGTACGACCCCTTACGATCCGCGTTAAACTCATTGCCGATTTTGCAGTCCGCGGTCCCCCTCAAACTTTTGCAAGATCGCAAGATCAGTTACTCCGTAGTTTTCCTTTGGGGAAACCAAAAAAGGACGTTACTTAACCCTAGATTAAAACAGTTGAGGGAAAAATAAAGAAAAAAAGTACTTTGTTGTCAACATGCATATCTGAAATATCATAACTGCTTGCTCTGAGTTACCCTCTGGTACAAAGTGTGACAACCTCAACCAGTAATTATCTGAAATATTGCAGGAAGGAATTCTACAGAATTGTCACCAAGATACAAAATACTCGTATGAGTTCCTCTTTTACAGGTCACAAGATGACACTCCATCCATCATATAAATTAAGTAATTGCATTTCCTACTACGAAATCAATCAAGAAACTTCCTGAAGTGAACGTTATTAAACATGCCTACCGCCACATGCATTCAAAGTCATGCATTCAAAATTATGTTCTTAACATTTTTTTTTTATCAACATGCATGTAGAACTCTTTAATATTGCTGCCAAGCTTCAAAGAACAAGGATCAAGATAATTCAGTGTAAATTGTATCACTCTTCACCCTTTCTATTTTTTTTGGGGGGGAGGGCTGTTTTTTTTTGGGGGGGGATAGAATAGCAGTCTGAATTAAAGTGAGATACTTCTATCCCATTACTGCAGTATAACATTGAGGCAGTTGAGAAACATCTGTTAATTATCTACCCTAATAACACCAGTTTATAACAAGGAAATTTGGCAGAAACATTGCCAAAAAAAATTGGATTACCAGTGAAAGTATAAAAATCATTACTTATGTGGCACAATATAGTTGTTTGCATTTTGGGGTTTACTGGTTAATTAGTCAGTTACAAACTCGTATTATGGGGTTTACTGTTTAACTAATTGGTTACTAACTGGTATTATGGGGTTTACTTGTTAATTAGTAGGTTACTAACTCGTATTATAGGGTTTACTGGTTAATTAGTAGATCACTAGCTCGTATTATGGGGTTTACTGGTTAATTTGTCGGTTTCTTACTCGTATCATGGGGTTTACAGATAATTAGTAAGTTACTAACTGGTATTATGGGGTTTACTGGTTAATTAGTCAGTTACTAACTCGTATTATGGGGTTTACTGGTTAATAAGTATGTTACTAACTTGTATTATGGACAGCCAAATGGTTGTAAGTACATCTAGGTTTGTGGCACCCAGTGATGCGTGAATATTCATGTCTTAGTCAGAGGGACACTACTAAGTTACAACTCAACACATAATCTATCTCTATAGTGCTACGTATGCACATTACAGCGTGTACAGTTTATATACTTCCCGCAGTACATGCAGACCGATGGTTAGTGTTGACTTTACTGTGTTTGCTCCTCTGCAGTATAAGTGGGCAGAGAAAGAGATTGCTCATAAATTAAAACCCCTGGTATAATTGAAACTAAACATAGCATATACTAGTTCCTTTGAGTTTTTGAAACTTGCTAGACCAGCATCTTTTGCATTGTGCTTTCCATTTTATTAACTTGTCTTGTTGTATTAAAGATACATACCCTGAAACTACTACAGATTCAACTCATCATTTTCTATTTTGGTTTAAGGACATATTAACCTTGTCTACTTGTTACCAAAAACAGAGCATGTAAATGGGGAAACTAGGCTTTGAAGCTATGGGGCTCTGTCATTCATTTCTGAAAAGGTAAACTACTTTATATATTGACAAGAGGAACACTGTTTTTGTCAAAACAAAACATACCCTTGTTTACCAGGGAAGACGTTTAAACAAAGCACTTCCCCTCTTCTGGTTCCTCCTACAATTTTCAAATGATCTTTTTTATAAACTTCCTTAATTTTGTGATAACAAATTTTTTGATTGATTAAACAAGAAATGGAGGAGTAAGACAACCATTTTGTGGCCATTTTTGCAATTTTGTTATTGACAGAAGATTATTAATTTAAGAGTTGTGTTGTTTTGAAGATTCTTCTAATTCAGGGGGAGGGAGAGAGGGGAGGGAGAGAGGTAGGGAGGAGTGGGCTTCCGGATGTTATAAAAAGATGGGAATATGGCCATGATGTCGTTGAAGCTGACCTCCAGTTTAGGGGGATAGGAGCACCCTCTCCAAGAAAAAATTAATAAAATTATGCTAAGAGCTACTTTGGAAATTTGGTTTGGGACTGATAGGGTAGTGTACACCTCCTAGTCCCCCCTCACTCATTCCACCCCCCCCTCCCCTGGAGATGCGCACTTGTCAATATTTTATTAGGAGCCTTAAGTGGATGCATAATATGATATTTTAAGATTTGATAATGAAAGAGATGATAGTTTCAAGTGATGCATTCATAATTAAAGTGAGTTCATTGTAGCTGTGTATTCTTGTGAGAGCCATATTTGATCTGTATTCATTCTGTGGCCTCATTGGGTAATTTGGACTCTTAAATACGAACTGTTAAAGAAGCTTTTTTTCCGTTGACCCAGATAAAATCGTCCATGCTATAAATCGATAATAACACCACTCACAACTGGATTTATTAGCCATTACTATTCATGTTTCAACTTCTGTCATTGTACACAACACTCTATGATAGATCGGATCATATGAATCAGTTATTAGCAGTATTCTGTAAAAGTTCATTTTGATGAGAAAAACATATCAGACTGTTGTTATACCTTTGTGAATCAATTCCTGTCCTATTTTGAGTTATGTACTTGTTTATGATGCCGCAATGCACAGTATACAATGCACAGCATGGCATGAGTAATGCATTATACCGAGTTAAGTAGTACAGCTGCACTTGGGAGAAGGTCAAGTATATCCCAGGGAAGATATGTGTTAAGGATCGAGAGAGAAGATGGACTTAAAACTCTGGAATTCATTGGAATCGTAGTTTGCCAAGAAAATAAAATTCTGGTGGGGAAAAAAAAGTGTGGAAATATTGTGAAAAGAAGAAACAGTCGTCTCTGGCTTCTTAATGTCAGGTTTATTATTGAAAAAAAGTCATTTGTAAAATATATCTTTGTAATATAAGTTCCTACATATAATTTAGACTCAGGGTTACCCTTAATTACGTACTTTAATGTTTTGCTCCTTAGTAGCTGATATGGAATGATTGATTAGCCCCCAAAAAAATGGCTTAATTATCTTCTTATTATTATTATTTTTTTTTGTGTCTTGTTTTTCTCTCTAGCTGAAAATGGCAAGACTTTGGAGGCAATTATGCAGATTGACATAAAGGAAACTGGTGTAGGAAAGGAGGTAAGTGATTTGCATATTCATAAGCAGGAGAGACAGCAGTGGCCAAGCTAGGGGTATTGGTCGGGGGTGGGGGGGCGAGAATGGTCTGGAGCGCCACCACAGGTTGACGCAGAGCGTTATAGAATTGTTTTGAGTAAAGATACTCCCTAGATCGCCGGAAATGACCCTTTCAGGGCCTTGCTAATTTGCAGATAAAAGAAGAATAAATAGGTGTCATCGCCAACAAAATGTGACAAATGTCAATAGGTAGATGAGAGCGCAATAAAAAAGTCATTAATCGCAAATAAGTAAAAAGTGGTAAAAAGCTGAAAAGGGCGCCAGCAGTCCATTTGAGTCCATCAGGGGGGCCATCCGCCCCCCCCCCTGACTGTATGGACGCTCCGCCACTGAGAGACAGCAATCTTATATAGTCTTATTCATATGAAGCCAAACAGGATGTCATTTTGACGGTAATAAACAGTTCCTCTTCATCCGTCAGAGATCTGCTTTGACTTGTAGTGTCTCTTCCTTCTTGTTTTTTTAACAATTTAATTTTAACTGTTTTTTTAACATTTTAACTATTTAGAAAGGTCAAAATTACCTTTTGAACATAGCTTAGATTGGCAATGACCTCTATTTATTTGTTTTGCACTTATTTGCATATTTTGCTAATTTATTAGTTTACTTCTTTTACTTGTTTTGTGTGTGTGTGTCTTCTTTGATTTAATTGTTAAATTGTTACTTTGGATGAAATTAAGAAGTGTGGTGACCGGCATCTCCCCTTCCCCCCTCCTTTCTAGTTTGTTTTGTAAACTGTTTAATATCATTTTGAAATGAGGATATTCTTCTTCACATCTCTCCTCCTCTTCTCATCTCCCTCCCCCCTCTCCCTCCCCCCCTCCTCCCTTTCCGCATCACTATTATCGCTTTTAAGCGATAACGGCAGCGCCGGCCGTCGTCATCATGTCTAACCTGATAGAGTTTATCATTAATCTTTATAATATCTACCACGCTGATGATATATACAGGAAGTAAACCAAGCCCAAGGCCCCCAAAGCTCTCACCACGTTTTGTTGCCGCGGTGACAACAACGTTGCTCTTTGCATGCGTGATCTATGTAGCCATGTGCTCTGGATGTAGGTAACACTCATCTACTATACATAAATAAATTTGCAGGCAAAACAGACCTGATTTAATTAAACTCTTGCTATCCTGCCCAAGAAGTGGAAAGGTTGGTGGCTGTACTAAAGCAAGTGGTAGCTTATAATTGAAAGCAAGGAGTCTGCGGTGATGTTCTTGATTGAAATGGAATATGCGGCCTTGAGGGGAGAATTTCCTGGCCGATGGCTTCCAGTTCAAGCCCATCCTCATGAATTTATTTCACAAAGTCTTGCTTGTTTTTTGTTTTTTTGTTTTTTTGCATCTTTCAGTTTTTTTATTCAAGAGGTTGTGCAATTTTTTGTATCAATGTATCGCCTATCTGTTACATTAGTGACAATCACTGGTGTATCGTTTGACAAATATGTTATGGCGTTTATAACCATGATTTCTCAGTTTCACATCTCTTTTCAAACTTGGGTTGTTTTGAAATTCGACACAGCTGTGTGTTTACAATACTTGGGTATATGAACATGTCAATATAGTTTGTATATTGAGATCCAGCATACAAATAATAACAAAATGAAGAAAAGAGAGAGAATATTTTATGGTTATATCTATCCCTGGTTATGGTTATATCTATACCTGGTTATGGTAATAAATATCCCTGGTTATGGTAATATCCATCCTTATGATTATAATTATACCTATGGTTATATCTATCCCTGTTATGGTGATATCCATCCCTGAGTATGGTTATATCTATCCCTGGTTATGGTTATATCTATACCTGGTTATGGTTATAAATATCCCTGGTTATGGTAATATCCATCCTTATGATTATAATTATACCTAGGGTTATATCTATCCCTGCTTATGATTATATCTATCCCTGTTATGGTGATATCCATCCCTGAGTATGGTTATATCTTTCCCTATGGTTATATCTATCCCTCTGGGGCACACAAGACTCTGAAGCAAATTAATGAAGTGTTAAACCTATTAAAGAACATAATCTTCACCAGTGCTGAAGTTTACCCTTCTCATGGAAAGTGTATAAAGCACAGTTCATTTTGACTGACTATTTTGTTGTGACGTTGCACCAATTTTCAAGCAATGAGAAGTCAGTTGTCATGTAAGAAGATAGTCGTTACGGTGGATGCCATGTCACCAGTTGACTTTTAATGAGATGATGAATATGCATGCTAGGAAAGGACCTGGATAAGAAGATGAATATGCATGCTAAGAAAGGACCTGGATGAGAGGATGAATGTGCATGCTAAGAAAGGACCTGGATGAGAGGATGAATATGCATGGTAAGAAAGGACCTGGATGAGAGGATGAATATGCATGCTAAGAAAGGACCTGGATGAGAGGATGAATATGCATGCTAAGAAAGGACATGGATGAGAGGATGAATATGAAAGAGGATGAATATGAATATTGAAAGTTTATACTAACACTGAGAAACAGTGCAGATCCTACGATTTTAGTAATAGCAGCCTTTCTGAGAAATGACAGTCTCCCGTCACCTCGCCAAACTTCGGCTTTGAGTACAGCATTTCTGTATGTTGCCGTGTTGGATAATTAACTCTAACCGTAATAGTAATTACCGACTTTGCAATCAGCGTTATAGTCATTGCTGTTTTTGCAATCCGCGGTCCCCCTTACAATTTTGCAAGGTCAGTAAAAGTGACTCCATAGCTTTCCATTTGGGAAACATAAAATTGTAGGTTTTGAAACAAATTTGTTGCAAAGTATTAAAAGCATTAAACCTAAGTTATATAATATTTCAAACACCTGCAGTGCTGTAGTTTTTCTTCACAAGTGTTTTCATTGAGTCATATATACTGGTTGGCTTCTGATTTTCCTTGATTAAATAATGGAGATGTCATTTATTTGGCACAAATGTCAGAAAGAATTGTGTTTAAAGAGGTGGAATCAATGACGAGGCATGCAAGAGCCATGAACGGGTTATTAATGCCTATGAGTGATAATATACGTCCATTCAGACGCATGTTATGTTCCATTGTTGTTGGTTCGCTGTCTTGGTGCCTTTCAAGTCAGAGTATTTTGTTAAATTTAAAAAGAAACTTTGCAAGAATTAGAATAAAGTTTCTCTCTTTTATAACCTTATGTAGTTCTAGGTCCTTAATTGTCATGAGTTAATGCATAGATTTTGCATGTTGCAGCATATAACTACCGTAGTCCATGAAAATACATTCCATACAGTACATGCAGAGATTAATTACCATTGTTTTACCTGTAACGAGATTGTCACCTCTGTGTATGGTTACTTCCTGTAAATCCAGAAGGTGTTCATATGTAATAATTTAAGAGATATTGATTCCCCCAAAAAATATCACATATTTGACTGACATCACAGGACTGAAAATTTACCACAAACCACCAAAAAGATCATAAAACAACGTCTATCTGATATTTCTGCCTGGGCGATTAAAAGAAAAGATGGTACCATCCATTTAACCCAGTAGTTGTTATAAGAAACTTAACTTGATTTCTTTCATTTTCTGTGACTTTTGACTCTAGGTAGTAGTGCCAGTGTCAAATAAAACATTTTCCATTTTTAGGCACAAAATACCTGTTGCCATGCCATCCAGCGTAACCTTAAAGAAAATTCTTACCGAGTTTTAAATTTCTTATTAAGCTTTTGATTGTAATACTTCACTCTAACAATCAGCTGTAGAATAATCCCTCAATACCATTCCCTCCTCCTCCCCCCCCCCCCACTCCCATCCTCCCTTATTATTTGTTAAGTTGTCAGTTCTGTTGTTCAACATGCTTTTATCCGTTTCTCACCGTTTTTCGGGGAGAACAATATCCGAAATGAAGATTTCCCAGCTATGATTCTGTCAAGAGATGGGAAATTTGAAGCTCTCTCATCAGGAAAACGTATTCTTATTAGAAACAGATAGGTTTGCGTGGTCGTCAGTAATTGTCTGTTGTTAATGACAGCTCTCTTGGAACCTTCGGGCAGTTCCTTATAGCTATGGTATCTAATTACTCCAGCTAACCATGAAAATCGTAGGTCATTTGCTCAGCACGAATGCAATTATGCTGATTGGAAAACCGTATTTCAGCCCAAAACCTATGATTAGGGAACCGCGTGAAGCATACAATTAATTACAAATGCGTAATCCTTGGTGAGTCGTAACAGGTGGAAGAAACCTCATCTGCATACAATACTGTCGACAGCAGCGGACGACATTTAAACTATTGGGAGGAAATCTGGTGAGAGGCAGACAAATTAAGATGCATCTTTATAATTACTATTCCGAGGATTTGTATCTTCTCCTTCGCCTCTTCGATTTTTCCCTGTTTTCTTCCCGTTAATGGGAGGGACTTTTTATCAAAAAAATTTTGTTTTTGTTTTTTCCCTTCCATTTATTCATTCATCAAAGTTTAAGAAAAGATAATTGGTGAGAGAAAAGTTTGGAATAATTCCATTATTCTCTTTGGTATTGTTTTTTCTAAGGGGGGGGGGGGGGGGNNNNGGGACAGATGAATTTGGCATATTCGCTTACTTTCTCTTGACTCTTATATACTGTATGTGACATTGTACTCTGATGTGAACATACAGATGGTACATAATACAACGGTCATACATTCACTACTAAGGCACACACTACATGCAGAATCAAAATATTTATTCCATCCCTAGCATATATCATCTTCAGGCTGATTTACTACTCACATACATATTAATTCACAGACTTACCTGTGGGTACGGGGAGGGTGGGGATATTTCAAACATGCATATTCACTCACAGGCTTACCTGTGGGGAGGGGGAGGGGGGAAAAGATAGAAGATGGTCGACGGATGGTAAAAGTAGCAAACATTGAAATATGCTATACTATCTGTGATTTACTCCACATATTATCCCTCCATTCTACCAGACATATTTCAATTTAATGAGTAGAGAATGTGTAGTGCCTGCAGAAAAAGCAATAATGATTATTTTTATAGCGAAATGTAGAGCAATCCTTTTTTCATTTGTTTTATTCAGAAATCTATGAATTTGGTGTAATATTATTATGGGACTAAATGCAGTAGCATTATTCAGTACAATGTAGACTTTTCAGGAGGCGACCTTCATTTTTATTGTAAATCTTAACAGATTATATATTGCA
>JAIPMN010014078.1:0-18525 GCA_020650975.1 Apostichopus californicus | reverse complement strand
ACTGGCCTCGAAAGAAAGGCAGACTAAGCTTAAGATTGTCGGAGAACTCAGGGTACCAACTCACGAGATCTGGGTGGAATTCTCCATTCAGCAACATTGAGTGATATTCGACCTGACCAAATAGAGCCACGACACTATTTTTTTTCCAAATGTGTGGGGGGGACATTTGATATTGTGTCCCCCACCCATCGAAATGTGGGGGGGACGTGTCCCCCCGTCCCCCCTGGATTGACGCCCATTGTCCTATGGCGAAACGCACAGATTTAACAGATATGACGGTTCTGTGAAGTTTGAAGTATCCAGATGGGTGGAGAACTGAGAAGAACTGAGGGTGTAGGGGCTGATTTAGGTTTTAAAAAAGGGTTGTGAACATGAGGTCATTATGGCGCCTACTCCGGTTTAGGGTGGGTATTGGGGATCTCTTCAGAAAAAGAGTTAAATTTTGGACGTGAAAATATGCATTCTGAGGCATATTTAGGCTATTATAAGGTCTACATGCAAAATCATTAATTAAAAAAAAAAAATAACAGAATGCAAAAATACATTGTGGTTTCGATGATGTAACATGAGCAGTTTTCTTCATGAATCTGACGTAATGTATAGTGAGGGTGTAAATGTTTACAAGTTTCACGATTTTACCTCTGATGACCCCAAATGACCTTTGACCTCCTATGACCAATAGGCTCATTAACTCGATGTGGTACTTCTACACATTAAATTAGGGGTTTGGCCCAAGCTTCCAGTATTGAGATATCGTGATTACAAGGTTTTCACAATTTGACCCCTGGTGACCCCAAATGACCTTTGACCTCCACCAAAAACAATAGGCTTCTTGTACTCAATGTGGCACTTCTATACACTAAATATGAAAATTATCTGACCTTCCCTTCTTGAGATATTGTGTTTACAAGCTGGGCATCACAAATGCACTCACACACATACACGCACGCACACACCCACACACACACATACGCAATCACCATCGCATAGATAACTTGAGCCTTCAGGCAAGGAATCAAAAAATGATAAAGCATGCAAATTTACACTGCAACTTTCAAAGTTTTTCTACTGTGGTACATCCCATCAAAATGGTTATTTTGCATATTTTATCAAATTTGGATGTATTGTAAGTCTACAAAACAAGCTTTCCCAGATTTTGATGTTTGGTCAAGAGGGTACTAGATGTAAATGAGTTCCAAAGTTAGGGTATCAGAAGTTACAGTACACTCTATAAAATACAAAATATAATTCTGGTGAATTTAATACATGGTATTGCTATTAGTTAAATAGCCTGCAACTCATGCTAGGCATTAGACATCTTTCAGTACAAATATTATGATTTTAACTGGTACAATAAACAAAACATGAATTGAATTGGACAAATGTTGTATATAATTCATTCTGTTTCTCATAAGATCTTATTATTTATAATTTATTAAAGTTATTATCACTGCCAGGTGTAATTGTAATGCAATACCTCCCATATATGTATACACAGAAAAATACAACTGAAGAACTTAAGTGATGATTATCATATATTTATTATTGCACTGGAAAATATATCTTTTGTTACATAAGTTACCCACTTGCGAAGGCAAACATTGACAATGTTATTTATGTTCAGTCACTCTGTTCATGAATGTGGGTGGATTGGATTATTAAAGTTGGGTGAAAATAGGGAATGCTTCGTTGAGACTTCAAGACTGATCGATAGACATTTTTACTTTGCTTCCTCTCCCAACAGTGCAGGAAAACATTTCTGAGCTAAACCAGTGCTCAAAAGCAACAATACAATTTAGACGATACCTTCTTTGTGTACTTCCCACTTAAACTATCTCAACAATCTGGAACGCTGTTGTATCTGTTATATGTGTCAACTATACAAACACAAACAATTACTTCTTGCTTCTTGGACAATGTTCAAAGCATCATCTCTCCAGTGTTGGTATACAATGGCCTATTGTACAATTCCTGTAACTTGTATTTAAACCAAATCTCATTCAAACCCAGGTGACAAGGAGGTTATAGCCTGACAAGGATTTTTTTCTGAGGGAAAAAGTATCCCATTTCTCTTCAAATTGCTTTGTACAGACGATGATAAAACAATACAAACCATGATGGCAATCAACAAGGCTATGTATCTCATTGTAAACACCCATTAATGAATGGCTACATAACAGCATGTTCAAAATTTCAATCCCCTCATTTATGAGGATACACTGTACGAGTTTTGTATATAAAAACTGCTTCATCTGTACCTCATAAGGATACTTTGTACACTATTCATGCTGCTTCTGTACCTCAACAGTATTCCTCTAGAACAATTGTTATTACATCTGTACCTCATAAAGGACACCCGTAGGAGTGCAATGCTTCATCTGTGCCATCTTAAGATTACTTTGTACATAATTCATGCTTCTTCTGCACCTCAAGGAGACTACATACCTAACCTTCATCTGTACCTCATCAGTATTCCATTTAGGTAATTGTTATTACATTTGTACCTCATAAAGGATGCCTTGTAGATAACCAGTGCTTCATCTGTACCTCATTGGATGAGTAATGCTTCATCTGTACCTCAAATAGGTACCCTGCAGGTGCTCAATGCTTCATCTGTACCTCATTAGGTACCCTGTAGGTGCTCAATGCTTCATCTGTACCTCATTAGGTACCCTGTAGGTGCACAATGCTTCATCTGTACCTCATTAAGTACCCTGTAGGTGCTCAATGCTTCATCTATACCTCATTAGGTACCCTGCAGGTGCTCAATTCTTCATCTGTATCTCATTAGGTACCCTGCAGGTGATTGGTGCCTCATTAGGTACCCTGTAGGTGCTCAATGCTTCATCTGTACCTCATAAGGTACCCTGTAGGTGCTCAATGCTTAATCTGTACCTCCTTAGGTACCATGATGTAGGTGCTCAATGCTTCATCTGTACCTCATTAAGTATCCTGTAGGTGATCGGTGCCTCATTAGGTACCCTGTAGGTGCTCAATGCTTAATCTGTACCTCATTAGGTACCCTGTAGGTGCTCAATGCTTCATCTGTACCTCATTAGGTACCCTGCAGGGGCTCAATGCTTCATCTGTACCTCATTAAGTATCCTGTAGGTGTTTGCAATTCTTCATCTGTACCTCATTAGGTACCCTGTAGTTGTTTGCAATGCTTCATCTGTACCTAATTAGGTATGCAATGCTTCCTTTGTATCTCATTAGGTACCCTGTAGGTGTTTGCAATGCTTCATCTGTACCGCAGTAAACGTAACCACTTTGCTGCCTCATAAGAATTCCTTATAGGTTATTGTTGCGGCATCTTGGTGTGTACAAGTAATCAGAATGGATCTGAACTTATCCAGCAGTTCATAAAGCTGACCTCTTTCTACATTAGCCCAATACATGATTTCTTCAAGATGGTGCTTCCCTCGGAAATATGGGCTCAATCTGAAAGAGAAACATGACTGGTTTTAATCATTACTTTTTGCAGAGATATGCCCTACGTCAGGGTATAATTTGAAGTGTTCAAATTTTGTGTAGCAGTGTAGCATGCTCTGAATTACCTGTTATAAAATACTATATCTGTTCCTGTGCAAAACATTGCCATGCATCTTTGGACTTGTATAGTAATCTGACTATTTTGCATAGTAATTTTTGCTATGCAATACAGGTTAAATTATTTCCTACACAGCTTCAGAAATCTGGATTACTGTTAGTAATTAAGTTTTGAATTCAGGGCTGCTTTGGAAAGTAACATTTTGTTGTAAAGATTTTTGCTTTAACATCATCCACGAAACAAAAATATTTAGTTTCTCACATCAGAAGTTTTCACAGCCACTAATCTTCTTTATTGTCTTAAATAATTTGAAGAGAGCGAATGTACTACTGTTCATCATATTTATTTATTTAATTGAGAGGAGAGAATGAATCATGACAAGAAAATCAACTTGGACTTTGAAATGATTTTGTTTTTGGAAGTTGTGACCATGAAAGTTTTGCAATCAACCCCCAGGGCAAGAACTGTATTCTGTTCCATAAGCCTGACACTACTGGGAGACAATCCCATTATAAGTAATGAGCTATCTGACCATGGATAAGCAGCATTCATTGAGGGTTTCCCATTTCAGTAGGACAAACATTTTCTGAATAAATTCACCTCTCTTGAGTTTTCTCGTAGGCTTTAGGCCTGCTTTCATGGTTGATAGTGACCACTGGACACTTTTACAATAGTAAACCCTAATATTGAAGCTAACTGACCTTGCAAAGAGTTTCAAATCTTCTGGGCTTTGTGCGGCAGGGACACAGAGTACTGCTTTCCTCTCTGCCTCTGTGAGTCTCTCCATCAACATAAAGACCATGCCTCTCCTCATCAAGAGCTTCTGTTGTTCATCGTCTGTGTTTGAGTAAACCTCGAGACTCATACTGAAGCTCAAATCATCACTGTCATCTGAACAATTAATGAAAATTAGTAAATAGCAAATAATTAGCAACCATCAACTAAGAGGAAATTATAACAATGCAGATGGCAGAACAATGAAATAGCCAAGATACAGATGGCATCATCACAATGGTCTTAGCTCCAAGATCTTGACCAGTTTCACCCAACCCCAATGCCCCCCACCCCCTCTTTCAAGAGTCATAAACAGCCAGGTTGGGCCACACAGACAATTATGTCACCTTGCACCCTTTTTGCACTCTTCAATTTTTCTCAAGAATATTTTGACAATGAGAATACACTATTCTTTATCCCATATTTTCCCAGACCCCTCCATATTTTCCTGAGCCACCTCATTGACTCCTCCATTCCCCAGGGCTGTATCCCTTTGACATCCCTCTTCCTTCCAACCAAAAAATATGGATATAAAATTCAGACAATGCTTATTTAAATGTTATATACAAGTTTTAATACACATCTTGGTCCTCAGCATTTAAAAAATGCAGGTTTGCAAGAAAGTGTAGGGACCACTTATCTTTTCAAAGTTAGCTACATACTGACTCACAAGACCTTATCAGATGAGGTTACATAGGAGGGGTGGTGAGATGGCTGCTCAGTTTTTTTGCAAGACCCTCGTATCCAACCCTAAACTTTATATTTGGTTCTGTTTCCACCCCCATTTTGTTGTAAAACTGAAAGCAGAGGATTGCAGCATTTTGGGGGGGGGGGGACTGGGAAAAGGAGGGGTAAACATTTCAGTACCAATTTTGGAATCATTTATCTCATCTTGATGCATTGGTATATATTATTCCCATCTTTTTGCCAGTTTCATGATCATGACTACACACAATTTGTGAAGGAGCCTATAACCTACATGAGAGGTTCTCTGGCTGGCCTCCACTGCTAGACGCCCGATCCGTCTGTTTGTCAGCTGGACTGTCTTCCCCGTAGAGCTTCGACAACTCTGCGAGGTCGGGGTTGGAATCAAGCTTGGTCTCCAGATCTTTCCCGTTCTCAGAGTCGTTCTGGGGATCCTCGGTAGGGGGTGCGATGAAGACATAGGTGTGTACCTACGGATGAGATTATCAGCAAAAAATACAACTATCTGCTTGATCTTTACATTTACAGCCTTGAAAACAACTTTATAGCTAAAAAATGGTTACCTTTTCTAGTTCAATGTTTTTTTTTTTTCGAACTTTCTAAAAAAGGGCAATAGAGATGAACTGCATTCACAAGGGGCAAGAAAACTGTCACTGTCATTGTTTTAAAAGATAGACAGCTGAACTTTAGACGCAGACTCAAACCAAACTGGACAGAAATATGTATCTCTACAAGCTGGCATGTCTATAAAGAGATTATTGGATGGGTAACAATAGTTTGGTTATGAACAAATTTTGCTGTTAGCTTTTTTACATTACAAAGTGAAAACTAATCCAAAGACCAACAATGTGTTCTCTGTTTGCATGGTGTCAGAAAAAAAGTACAATGCAAATACAACCGATGTATTACATGTAGAAGAAAACGAGAATAAGGGAAAGGGAGAGGAGGGTCAGGGAGAAGACGGGACGTCATGGTGGAGGAAGATAGTGCAGGTTCAAGAAAGATCTCAACCATCCAAACCTGAGTTAAAAGTCGTTTCTGCAGGAGCCAAACGACCACTTTGACAAGATTCGCTGAATGCTCAGTTCTTTCGTAGTCGTCCTGAAGAGATACAAAGTACAGAGGAAAAACAGATGTACCATCATTGTTCTCATGGCAACTGGTTTTAAAATTGTGCTTTCCTTATCTGGCGCTTACAAAATTAAAATGTTGGCCTAAACCTTGGGACACTGAAGATTGTGGGACACAGGCCATGGAAGAATAATAGTTCAATTTATCAAGAATCGCAGAACACAGAAAATATATCCACATTGGTAAACAGAATGCAAAGAGACATAGCAAAATTCTTTGGTTCATACCTACATCAATAAATTATTTTGATTGAGTTAAATAAATGTTCAATAGGTTGCAAAAAAAAAATAGCTGTGATTTACATTAACAAAATTTAAAGTATAGAAAATCCTTACAATTTTTGACAAGCGATGTTCCTTGAGAGGTGTTGGAAGTGAAAATTCCGCCAGAATTTTGGTGAGGAATTCAGATGGGAAGAGCTGGTGAAATTCCTCATGAAGAGCAGAATGCCTGATCAAAATAAAAACATTGACAGTTGCTCACTGCAAATTAAATAATCTCTTAATCTTCTATAAGTCAATTATCTGTAGTGTTTGGACCTATTGTATAACTTGCTGGGGAGGTAATGCAGGAAGAACCAGCATAAAGGTTCTGGATGATGTTATTAAACATGCTGGTTAAATTATTAGGAAAAAGTCTGCCGTCAGTGGCCTCCGTCTATGAGAATTGTGTACGAGACAAGGTGCTGTCCATGTGGAAAGATCACAGTCACCCATTGCATAATCATCTAACCAGCCGTATCATTGCTCGTAGCGGTAGATTGAGGTCGCTGACATCACACACAAATAGACATCGTTCTTCGTTTATAGGCACTGCCATTAGTGTTCACAACAAGGACTTTCACGAGGTAGGGGTGGCCGTTCCACTTAGTTGCACTGTTGGAGCTAGTTAGTGCATATTTTGTATAGACTGCATATAACTGTTGTATAATATCAATGTTCTTTGTATTTTGTATCAATCATTGTATTGCTCACCGCAGATATGTAATTTCCTTCTGGGATTCAATAAAGTTGACTTACTTACTTAATCAACCTTGAAACTTCAATGGCAGAGAATAAGTGATTGACAGGTCTATATAGAGCTACTCTAAGCAATTCATAGAATGGCACAGCAGTCAAACCTCCATCCCGCCCACCCCCACCAACCAAGGACACAACCACATATACTTTAATATAAACTCAAGGGGTTCTCATCTCTCCCTCCCCCCCCCCCTCCCCATGGGCAGACAGGAACACATCTTCATAGTTAAGATACTGCACTTGAAAAATGCCTTTAAGAAAAGTGTAATAATGGTAGGATTTTCTCCTATAAAAAATCAGCTCACCTCTCCGTGGGTACTCTGGGTGACAAAATATACTCGTTAGTTTCACATACAGGATAAATGACTGTAGCTTTCCCCCAATAAACTAAATGTCCAACTAGTTGAAAAACCTGCAAAATGACATGATGGGGGAAAAAAGTAAATTTTTTGAGAAAAATATCAAAAGCAGTATTTTACAAATGGAAAAAGAGTATTTGTTATAGGAAACGATCCTTGTTGAAATACATATCATGTACTCTATACTATACTGTACTGTAACATAATATACTACTACTTTATCCTTGCAGGCTTGCACCACCCCTAGCAGAGAAACTGCTTAT
Source organism: Apostichopus californicus (assembly GCA_020650975.1). Classification (NCBI taxonomy): domain Eukaryota; kingdom Metazoa; phylum Echinodermata; class Holothuroidea; order Aspidochirotida; family Stichopodidae; genus Apostichopus; species Apostichopus californicus. The sequence continues at coordinate 10,724 of JAIPMN010014078.1, read as the reverse complement.
ATAGGGAATGCCACCGACCAAGGGTGGATATTATTACATTGTTCATTTTATTGTTACGTATACTATCGTCATATTACACTATTTATAATACATCATGAAAACGGAACAAAATATAAATCCAATCGTTGACTAAGTTTAATATCTCAGATAGATATCTGTATCACATCACTGCATGAGGCTAACTATTACAGCAGTTTGATGGTTGCCCTTTCATTGGTCAACCAGATCTTTCCTGTAAGGCTAGAATGTGGTGTAAGTCATCCTAGAAATTATTTGACAAATCTTGGAAAATCACAAAAAGATGTGTATTTGTTTGGAAGTGTTACACTAAACTTGCTCCTGAGTTTTCCCAGCATGGAAGGGTGTGCATGTGTTAGTTAAAGGTGCCCACTCTATAAAAAGAATGAGCATGAGGTGAGTGTATGACCAATGTCAGCCAACAAAAGTAGCTTAATGTGGCATACCATAAAAATGCTACAAAAGCCACCAAGCAGACTAATACTCACAGACATTGTGGTAGTAACCATTTTGTTAAATGCATTTCTTAGTTATGAGTTGGTACCTGCACAAGGAAACTTTCTATTTAGTAAGCCTTTTGTTTGGGGGTGGAGGGAGGGGGGAGGGTTGCCAATGGAAGAAACTGTCGGGTTCTACAGACACCTTTGGTCAAACTTACCTGTGACAAGTGGAGGTCTGTGTCAGATGCCAGCGCTTGTAGATTTTTCAGAGGAGATGCAAATTTGATGAGTCTTCTAAGTGCGGGCGAGCAGTCCATGGGGAGGGCCTCCCAAAGGTCACCGATGCGTTCCAGTAACAGAATGGCATGGTACGGTTTAATGGCTGACACACTCTCCTCCATCCCATTTTTCTGATACGGAGACAATTTTAATAAGGAAGATTGATTTAGTAGAAGTTTAAAGTAGTAAATCGTCCCAAGTAAGTAAGTAAGTAAGTGAGTAAGTAAGTAAGTAAAACTTTATTGCTCCATAAAATCGGAAATTTTGATACTCGCATATTATAAGAAATACAAATATGTATATAACTATATTCATATTTACAATTAATAACTAAAGAATGTAAGATCAAGTTAAATAGTTAAAGACAGAGAGCAAACCCATCCAAGGACTAGGCAACCACCTAACGACTCAAATTGCTGTTGTAAAGTTTTATTGCACGAGGGATAAATGAATTGCGGTGCCGGTTAGTCTTAAGTTGAGGAAGTCTTAGTCTACCAATGCCCCTATCTATTAATCTATCATGGAGTTGAACATGAAATGGGTGACTACAGTCGTCCCAAACGGAGTTGAGCTTGGACTGTAGGAGACACTGGTAGACAAAATCAACAGCAGACTGAGACCCCCCTACTAATATTTCAGCTTTTTTAATGATGTTGTCAACACGATCCCTTTCTGTCTTTCTAACGTTACCACCCCAACAAATGAGGCAGTATCTCCAACTCCACAGATAGTAGCATTATAGAACATATCCCGCCAAAGAAAGCTTCAAATCCGCCTTTTATCCACTCCCAAAATAAGAGTCAGAGCATGCTACATTGCAACCCTATTATTACCAAAAAGGTAAAAACAGTACTGTGAAAACCTGACTAGAAAATGTGTCAGGAGGAGTTATAGAATATCTGAGATTTTGTTCCTTTTGATTTTCTTTCTTTTCTCATCTTTCTTACCTCTATCTTTAACATGTGGCTAACTTTGTGAACTTTATGGGGTAAACAGAAGCTGACTTCGATCCAGTTGTTGATAACCATGTGGCAAGTCCCGGTTTTGGTTAATCTGTCAGGGACAAGAAATTAGAAAAATTAGAAAAATAAAGAAAATAGCCTCAACAGGTCGGTCATAACTTGGGGCTAGATATCCGAATCGGTTACAACACACAACTTGATATTTTGAGGTCGCTGGTTCAATTCCTGTTCTAGCCATACCCATCTGTTTTCTTTTTGCTTCAAACTTAACAATTCATTTTTTGATGCGCTCACACGGAAAGGGGAAATCTTAGCTTTCAAAAACTGTCAAAGCTTAAAAGAGAAAGTACAAAATCTGAGAATGATCTTCTTTGGCAATTAAATTAGAGTCCAAGCTTTAAAGCAGCTGCTCTCACATTTCATCATGAATGTTTCCTCTCCTTTCCTTGCAAATACTTGAGCATAAAATACATGATTTGGCTTTCTAGCATATTTTTGGGCCAATACTAAAGATCTCTAAAGGGGGCTTACCCTTGAAATACACCAGCCAGTCCTCTACATAACTTGCTTCTCTGCATCAAGAGCTTGAAAGGAGATTCCTCTGAATCTACGAGAGGTAAAAAATAGTCAAAAGGAGATGCAGACGCACAATCAGGAACTCCTCTGAGGAGCAGGGAAGTGGGGATGTTGGGGAAGAGGGAGGGGGAGGGGGAGGGGGGCAACAAGCTGATGGGGAACTTCCTGCTCCTGCCATTAATTATTGCGACATTAATTGTGAAAGGGACTGTTGAGGCTGTAGGAAAGGGGTAGGCTAATTATAGCTTTAATATGAATATTTGGCACCCTACAAAAGCAAACATAACCAGCAAGTCTTCCCTCAGTATTGGTCTGAGGCAGTGGTCTTCACCCTTTTTAGGCCATGACCTCAGGAAAAGTTTTTGTTGCATTCAGTCATGACTCCCTCGATCATCACCACCATTACAACCACCCCCCACCCCCCTGCACCAAGTTCATAATTATATTGCCACTGGGATGTTGTTCCTAATGCCATTGTTGGCTCTGCTTCCTTGCCACAAGTTTGTCCATCTTGGCAAAAAGACACGACAATCAGACAATGCAATCCTGAGATTGGTACACAGATTACAAACTGTAGTGCAAACAGAAGTTCGGTCATAAATCGGGCACTGTAAAATTTACCGTTGAAAGTGTTTAGTCTGCGATTGGTAAACCATAACATCTGTTTCGCAACCCAATGTTTGGGTCCCGACTCATAGGTTGTGAACCATCAGTCTAAAGTACCCTGTGTGATACAGATGGGTGAGGGAGGGGAGGGGACTTACTCCTTCACCCACCACAACTTCATGTTTTAATTTATTTCATTGCACTTAATAATACTTACCTTCAGGCATGGCAGCAACCTCATCCATGGTGGTGTGCACCACCACTGCTTGGCGTGAGAGATACCCACATCGCCTCTCTTCGTGCTTTAGAGCCACCGCTAAACGTTTGCTCAGATCCTGATAGCACTGGATCAAGGATGGATGGGAATCAGCCTACAGGAAAGTGGACCAATAAGTTTTAATTCATTAAATGGTGCCCAAGAGGGGTGGGGGGGGGGGGTGGGGCACAGTTGAAGCAATACAAATTATTTCAATTCCGTAGAGTAATATATTATATACAGCTATAACAACTGCAAGTACAAGCATGTATTATTCTGTTGTATTATACTGTACTTAAAAGCAGAATTTGGTGTTTGATTGTCAACTGCCTATCACATGATAAGTATTCTGCATTATTTCTGAGATCTGTTATAGAGTAGTCTGGGGAGAGATTCTGCTCATGAACAACTATCCAAATTGGCATGGAAAATCCACCAGGAATATTTTGTCAACAGAAGATCATTGGAAAGTGAATGGAAATTGTACACTGTATGTATACATTATGAGCTTTGTCGCTGTCCTCGAAAGTGACACTGCGCCCTGTCAGAGGCAAGATCAGAGGCAAGAATGAAATAAACAGATAGAAAGAAGGTTTTTGTAGAAATTAATGCTAGACTAGAAAGATAACAACCTCAAGCCTGGATCAAATCATTATGAAGATGGGGTCTGAGGTATCATAGATACATCAATGCTTAAAATGCTAAAGCAAAAGTCTTAAAAATGAAATTCCACTTACGTGAAGAACAAAAACCACATTGAACATGATCATGGTTGCTTGGACTGAGACTGATGAGGTTACCTCCTCCCTCTGGGAACAAAAAAAAAAAATGAGTGTTACGAATAAAAAAACACAGTATTGCAAAGTAGAAACATAATGAAATAAGATATTTCCAGAATGTTCATTGTATTACAGCATATGTCTTCAGTATAAGAATTCTTTTGTGTAATAGTTACATAGACTCGTGAAATGAGGGGGACAGCTCACAACATGAAAGAGGAGGGTTGGGGAGAGGTGTACTCTCCTCCTCTAACTACTGCAAGTTGAAAAGTCTTGTCTATGCAGCTAAGTTGAACAATTTTGCAACTAACAAAAACACTGCACTATCTTGGTTATGTCACTGACCTCAATGTTCTTTGAGGAACAGAGATTTTATCTCAAGAAGACCCCATTTTATTATTTTGACATTTCCACAATTCATCTGAAATTTTGTTATGTTTTTTTCCCAAACTTTGTCAAGTTAGCTGATAATTTTTAAGATTTATCTCAAACATGTAACAGATCATTATGTTGCATTAGTCATTAAACTTTCAATCTGCACTTGATCTTAGCCAGTTTACTTTTTAAGCACTGGCCATTTGTTTTCTTTAGCAAGTGGCTAAAATTGTGAAGTTCTAGACCGTCTAGATACTGTACAGTATGATCAGCCTCAAAAACAATAAATAAGTTTAGTGACACAATTGAATTATATTTAGTACATCCACCAATTAATGTGATCAACACTTACCCATCTCTGGTTGACATCCTGTACCAAGGTAGGGAAGCCAACAAACTTTACGTCGTCAACTGTCAGCTCAAATGGTTGCTTGCATAGTTGTGTCTTTGGAGTCAGAATGATGGCAAGAATTTTGTCTGTGAAGCTGACGACGAGAATTGAAACATTAGTCAGTGGTAAAGTTATAACGAATGGAATGAAATGGAATGGAATGAAACTGATTTTCACATGAATGAGTCAGCAAGATTTCTGGCAAACAAAAGGTATCAATGGCTTGAGCAGCTTCCTACAATGTTCAGGATAATTTCATAATATTAGATGACATAATCTTGTACAAAATCATTTGCTCCTCTAGGGAATAATTTAGTGACGGACGTTTTGTAGCAAGTTTTTGTCTCGTATAAAATACTATGGTTCCTGTGTAAATAAAAGAAAAAGCTATCCATCTTTGGTGTAGCAATTGGAGCTTTTCGGATAACATTTTGGGATGCGATACTGGATAAACTAGTATACCCTGTCCTCTAAGATATCAAGGACCAAACTTACTGCACTTACAAGATAGAAATTGTTTATGCACCAAGGAAGATCAGGTACTAGGAGATTTATACACATGCAAACATAGACCCGACCAAATAAGACAAATTTCATTTTAAATTTCCTAGTTGTATAAAGCGATTTTCAAAACCTTAAGAGGTATGTACACTAAATTATCCATCTAAGAGGTGAAACTAACCCAAGCATCATACAATATCTTTAACATGCCATACATATGTTTAGTGTAAAAACACCCCAAACAATACCAAGAAAACTCTTGTCTCTTTGAGACATACTAAAGGATAACAGTCACGGCAATTGAGGGAGCTACACATTGTCAAATTTAAGATGTCATACAGTACTCCTACTGTCAATAGGAGTTTGGCTATTCCAGTTGTATTTACATTTATAGTTTCAGGAAAAAGCAGGATTATTCAATGTAGTCATGAAAGCTAATTTCCTTACTTTATCTTATCACTTTCAAACCAGTCCTGTCAATGAAAGCACAAAGAGGGCAAACTTTTAATGGTTGTCCAGTCATCCAAAAAAAAGCTATGCCTGTCGTTCAGCAGACAACTAGTTCACATCAAGTTCAGCTTGCATTTCAATAAATATCCCCAAAACATGAAAACTGATAATTTGGTATCATCCTCCATCACTTTGGAGATACAAAAATTGAAACAAAAGTAGTGGTAGGCCTATATGTTCGACCTGAAGAGGAGTTTTTAGACCCAACACGTGGTGTTCTACTCACGAAACCTACACATCTCTCCTAGGGTGTACATATTGCTCATTCTTTGTTATTATATACACTGTATTTTTCCGGACAAATAAATTTGTTGTTCAGAAAAGCAAAAAGTAAGATCTAGTTGTCAGTAGACAAATTTTTTGTTTCAAATTTGCCCTGATATAATACTTGAAAGGAAAATATGAAAACTTCAAGAACTGGTGCCTCCGTGAAATCATTTTTGGACTTGTTCAAGTCAAATGTCTTGAATGTGAAGGAATTCAAAACCTTTGTTTCTCCTCAAAGAGCATATCTAAGGGAATAATTTAGAGTACAAAATTTTGTGTAGCAGTTTGAAGGTTCTGAAGTTTGTCTTTTATTGTGGCATACCCCAAATAGAGTCTATATCAATCTGCCCGCATGTTCTCCCTCAGGAAAAGTGCTGAAAAGCATCAGGAGAACATAATTTTTTATGTTTTCATTCAAAAACTGCATTTTGTGGCTTACATGTCAGACTACACAAATGGAAGTACATGGTAAAAAAAAGACCACTTTAAGACTCTCAGGAGCAGTATATAAAACTTGTTTACTACTGAGTGAAGAGGTTTGTTTACAGTCCATCTATCAATGAACGTTGCAGACTTTTATAATATACTTTGATGCCTAAGTGCAAAACTGCTATTTCATCTTCGCACTTGTACAGTATAGCAACATGAAATCTAAGCTAACAAACAGGAATTTTCTCGTCAATAATTTCAAACAACATTGACCATACCATGTGAAAATACCGTCTGTAGCAGCGGTTCGTTTTGGGTTACCCGGTAAATCGTCCTGAGCATGGAGTGCAAATCTGTTGGTTTTCGATAGACCTGGATAGAGGTGAAAGAATTTGATTGAATTCAAAAAAAAAAAAAAGGATTTGAGTACTTTCTCATACACATACAAGAACATACACTACAACTGTAGGGTTGGCAATCCTGACAGAATATCCCACAAACGCAGTTGTTACAGTAGTTACAATAATTTCCAGCCCTTGTTCATTAAGTGGACAACCAAGCACTCCTACAGTATTATATACTTTTCAATGAAAAAAAATGTCTCACACTCTCTTAGTCTTGTTTTTCTATATCTCTTGGTCTATTATCTGTTCTATTCTTGTATTTCTTTTTATTTCTTGTTTTTCATTTTTTATTTTTCGCACAATCTTTTCAAACTCTGTTAAGCAATTGGCATTTCACTTATTAACTTTAGTCCACAATTATACCCAATTCAGGTTCTCTCAAGTAGTTATAGCAATGTTTCAAATAAGCTACAACTGCTTGAATATAACAATAGATAGGAATAGCATGGTAATGAATCATCAAGAAAATGATGGTAAAATATTTCATTCTGGTGTCTCATTCGAACAACAAAGTGTTCTGTTTCTGACTATCTGGCTAGTCTGAAACAGGTGGGACAAAATGGCAATATGCTTGTAATTTGATAAAATGTATTCTCTTGTAACTTTGCTACAGATTCAAGGTTAATTCTGTTTAACCTGTGTTTGTTTGTGTAGGATAATATTCTTACTGTAGTTAGCTCTTCATACACTGAGGCTATCAGTTGGTTCTGTGCCTTATAGTATCATAATTAGCAATTTTCCATGCTCAAGCACTGTTTACAATCTCCAATATTTCACTGCACTATAACATTTCTTAGTTGGATTGAGAATGTTCAATCCTGCAACATCCTACAAGCATTTAGAGCAATGGCACTTCAAAATTTATTACAAAACGATGCCTGCAATACCTATGGGGATTAGCAATAAGTAAATAATATATAACATAAATTTTGGTAGTGCATTCAGGCTGAGATGCAAAACTATCATTAAATTTTCAAGAAAATCTTAAAAGAATTGTGATTCTACTTTTTTGACATCACATCTGTTGCTTCAAGTTCACTTCTGCTGCTAAATGTGTCAACTTCAAATGTTTTCAGCTAAAACATAACAGGTTTGCATAGGAATTTAATGCAAAGCAGTTCTTAACAGTTAGGAAAGAGTATACATTTCCTGGTACTCTTTAACTGTAGCAGACGCAGGAGCGTCCCTAATTAGCTCATATCCGAATACATTGTCACTTCATCGATCCGGCGAAGACTACAAGTGGCAACGCACATAGCTTCAAAAGCTCTACTAACTTGTGCCATGAGCGTTGTTTCTCTATATAACATATGTAGTGGAACACCTCCCTGTACAAAAACGTTAGTGGTTGGGGCAAGTACCTGATCGATAACTACCGTGTTGCTAGATTTACTCATGTTATTACTGAAAAGTTGCAGATTATTACCATTGGGAGCTGTTTCATTACTGGTCTCAATCTTATATGGATATCTGAAGAGTAGTAAGTCTCCTTTGGAACCAGACGATACGAGAACAATCCCCAAAGGGGTGCATTTATCAGCCATCGTTGCCTTCCGAGGGCAGCAAAACAATTCTTTTAATTATTATTTTGTGACCAATTTCTTATAGCACATGCTAGCTGAGATATGTGCATCAATCAATCTACTAGAACCATTATACGGTACTAATTATACAATTTTTCCGGTGTGGCAGTATAGTTCGTCTCCCCTGTCACTATAATCTGGTACATATGGTACATGTTGTCCTTGTCTCCCTAGGACAGTTAATCATTGATTTTCAGTATATTTATTCTCCCCGGACCTCTAACAGTAGGCCTGCTGGTAAACTAGTCTCTCCGACGAAATATACTGCTACACCGACACAACCACGGCTAATTTTCACGCCGCATGCACCCTCATACGTTGCATATGCACACCTCCCTATTGTATGTTCCCCGTCTTCTGTCACCATACAGTGGTAGTGAACAACCCCAAGGATCAGCATCACCACGGGGAGTGCTAGGAGACTCGTAAATCGCATAGAACGCTAGTTAGATGATAAACCCTGGATCATAGCGACTGGCATACATGCCTGTGTCAAGGGACGTGTGGTATGTCAGGGGAAGCCTATTTTCGTGTAGCCCGAGTATTTCCTATTCTTTCTTCCCTTTTCAATTTAATTATTGTTCAAGTTTGTTTTTATTTGCATAGTATCAGTCTGTGTATAGTTTACACAAATATCGTCCAACAACTCTCATTCTAGTATAAAGAAATCTCACAAAAATATCCGCCGCGGACCGATTAATCAAGAACCCCGACACAAGGTTTAAAGGGGGTGGCAAGGCAGGAGCCATGAAATCGTTCAATGATGTTTAACGATTTAGAATCGCAAGTTCGTAATACAATATTTAAGCTACCAAAAGAGAGAGGAACTCTCTCAGATATTTGAGAAGATATTTTGAAAAGATTTGTTGTTACCCAGGAGCTCCATAATTTGGGTGAGGGGAAATACGTTAGTTCTCCCGCCAACTACAAAAGTAAAGGGATATGTCCCTAGTCTTCAACTCCCCTCTCCCAATCGACGCCCATGACTTCAATTAACCATCCCACCACTCCCTGTATAGTTCCTCATACGAAATAGTTCAAGTGTCTATACGTCTTCAATTCTATTAGCAGTATATCCATGCAAATCTTTCTAAATCAGTCCAACTGTTATCAATCAAAATGAAAATATATACCATCCTTCTGCAACTTAAAGTCGGCTATATAGTATGGAGCTGTATAACATTATGCATTGACCCAGACAATGTCGATCAAATTAGAAAAATATACATGTATAAAATGTACATTAAACTACATTAAAATTTCGGTATGTTGCTACCTCTACTATCTCTGTACACAAATGATTTATCACAACTTACATGTGATTACTGGTGAGTAACTTACCAGAGCCTCGAAAGACTAAACTTTTATTGGCAAGCTGGTCGCCTGTCACTTATATGAGTGAACAAAGCCACGTATCGATTCGAATCAGAAATCTCCACCCACTAGAAACAGATGATCAACAGTGGCGTCGTGCCCATTGGGGCCCGGGGGGGCACAGGCCCCCCCAAATTTTGTCAAAGGTGTCATAAAATTTTGTCATAATTTAAAAAAAAAAGGGTTTTCGAACAGTGTCAGCAACTGAATTTCTTGTAGGGCCTACGAGGAATGGGGTTTCTGTTGACTGCTTGGTCAATGGTTGTAAATTGTTGGTATTCAGTCAATCGAAACAGTTAAATAATTACTGGTTGATAACTAATGAACCAAATGTGCCATCAACGCTGAGTAAGTGCAACCCGTTACCTTTGCCAAAGTCAGTCAATTTTCCATGAAAAAATGGCAAATTTTTAATTGTTTTCTAAGCCTGTAACAAAGTTCGGAAAGTTAAGATAAATGTAGTGAACAGAGATTATGGGACTCCATGTGAACTTCTTCTTAAGCAATGCAATCAGTTAGCTAAAAGGTCCACCAGGATAAATTTTCTTCATGATCTGATAGGTAGTTTTGAAAAAAATGAATAATAATAATCATTTCAAATACAGTCACAATTAACCTGGAAAATAATCACTTCGTTATCGCACGTTTTACCTTAGGTTTCGCTACTTTCGCTTTTTCTGCCCATGTTTTCAAACGGCATAGCTTTTTCTTTACCCTGTCACCACTTCTCACGGGCATGGGCGGCGATCATGGATAAGCCAACACAAAAATGTTTCGATTTCTTAAATTTTGGGCGCTTCTGGGAGACGAGGAATTGGTAAACTGAGGAATAAATGGCGATCACTTCCTTCGAGAATATTTCCCAAAAAAAAAAATTGCCGGAAATTTTGATCAATTTTAGGGGTGTTGCTTACTGCCATAAAGCACGGGAAGTGCCGTTTCCTGCAATCTGAGGGGTCTGCCAGACGAAAAAT
>JAIPMN010014077.1:0-27505 GCA_020650975.1 Apostichopus californicus | reverse complement strand
TTCCCCCCCCCCCCCCCGCCCACCCCCCTCAAAACTTGGCGGCATCATAGAAAACATGTGCCTTACTACAATTAACAATTCAAAATCGTCAGGGGCGGATGCAGGATCTATATAGCCCGTGTAGGTTTTGTGATGGGGAAGGAGTTGGGGTACTCCCGAGAAACAAAAATCTTCTTCTTGTCTGCTAGGAAAACGATATTCTTTATTTACTTTCCGTGTTTTTTTCTTCGAATCATGCCTATTTCGACGTAGCTTGTATCCGCCATTATTACAACGTCTTTAATTTGTGTATATACTTATTAACAAACAGATAAAGGGATTACTTTGTATGGTCATTTCTCTGTCTAAAATTGAAGTTCGTATATTAACAATTTTGTTGCAAATTCACGAAACGATAAGATTCATAGAAAATCCTTATGGCGTTTAAAACATTTTCTACATTTCATCGGTTTCCTACAGAATATTAAATTGCCCCGCCCCCCCCCCCAAACTTGCTGCAATTGTTAGACTGTTAACTTGTCGATTCATCATTTGAAGAAATTCCAAGCTATTTAAGTTAAACTTTTAAAGACTTGCAAACGGCATCTTTATGCGTTTTCATATAGAAATTAATTTATAAAAATTCATTCACTATGAGCCTCCTGATATTCATATAGAGAAGCTAACGTACTGTAATATATCTCAACTTGGAGTAAATAGTATAGAATTAGGACAAGACTAACGGATTAAACTTAATCAATATGGTTTGAGAATAGAAGCTAATGTCATAGTCACATTTGCTAAATAAGGCATCACATTCCAGACGATTAACATTGTTAAATACGAATTTATAGATAGTCAAAATAAAGTCAGAATATGCTGTCGAAAGTAGCTAGCATGTTCTGCCTAACAAAGTACCAAAATAGCTGCATAAATTCCTCTTTTTAATTGCATTTACTGAAGACATCCAATGCATAATAACATACATATGCATGAGTGACGTATTTAGCATATCATCTCCAAGCTCCTCCCCTCCTTCTTCCCGTCACTGGCCCTCACTTGCAGCATTCAACGCCCCAGCTTTCCACCATCTCGCGTATTTCTTTGCTGCTAATATATTTGTCGTAAGCCCCGATAATTCTGTCTCTTTCTTTTTCAGTTCCGGTTTCAATAAATGTTGCAATTGGATAAATCTTTCGTCTTTCAAAGGATCATTAACCCCTTTGGACTTGGTCAAATCGTTTCTCCTTCTTCGTGATCTCCGTCTCCTCCTCTTGGTCGGCCCGCGATCAGGAGGAAGCTGAGGATTCTCTTTAACGATTTCTATCTTTGGCAAAACTTCTGAGATGAGGATTGGGTCTGGTCCAGAGAGAACCGGTGGCTCTTGTTTCATACTTTCTTCAGTTTTTTCTTCTCTATCATCTACTTCTTTCAATATGGACGACACGACACTTCCCCTCCGTAACAAAGCAGGAAGCTTTTGTTGTTCAACTATTCTTCTCTGTCTTTCCCTAGCTCTCTCCTCTTTTCTTCGACTCTCTTCTTCCAATTCTTTCTCATGTATTGTTGCTAGAGCAGCTTGTCTTTGCTCCATTTGTTGTTTGACTTGAATTTTCATTACTAAATTACTAAAACTGAGTTTTTCTTCCTGACCCAAAGCAGCCGAAACTTTCTTTTGAAATAATGATGCACTTTCCGCAGACGATCCTTCCCCTTCACCGGTGGGGACCATCTTACCGAAGCTGATACTTGCCATACCTATCGCTCTAGCTAACTTCCTAAAAGTGACAGATTTGGTATCCTTTGGTGGAGGCGGTGTTTCAACTGGCTCGTAAATATCATCAATACTTGGTAGCATGCTCTTTCGGGGTGCTAACTGTTTCCGAGTAAACATTTTGGCCGCCATTTTGCTCTCTTTAATTTTCCTTTCATCATCCAGTTCTTTCTCTTCTCGTTCTTTTTTCTCTTTGGCCTTCCGAGCCTCTTCTTCAGCCGCTTTCTGTCGGTTTTCCTTCCTCAATTTAGCTTGGTTGTTCGATTTCGACGCCGTTCTTTCATGTTGGCGTATCCATGTACCCTGTTTCTTCTCCAGTCCAGCCACAAAGGATTTTCTCTGTGAGGACATGTAGACTTCTGTCTTACGTCTCATGTAGTCCAAGTTGGACAGAGTCATGTCCAGCTTCTTGTCTTCACCCTTGTTGCCCGCATGGCCAATGTCGCTATGGAAAGCCGCTTTCATACTGACAAATTCAGGTTAATTTCACAATTACCATTTTATAGCACCTGTGATATTCTAATATCAGTCATACTGTGTGTTCATGTTCATATCTTTGAATATAGTCATTATAAATATATATCCGAACTGATTAATCTCCATGATTCACTTCGCTATATTGCAGTGAAAATTAATGAAAATTCAAGGGTTATATGAGAGAAATGACGGCCAATTCCCGGTTTTGGGTTTTGGTTATAATTTCCACTGCACATGTATGAAGACCATCAGTTTAGAGAGTGTGTAAACAACACATCGTGTAGGATTAAGAAAGTTCCATTCGGTTATGAACAGGGTCGTTATCAAAATGTCACATATACTCGTTTGAGTCTGACTGTAATGTGAATACCCAACTCTTTCAAATTAGTTCCAAAATAAGTCAAATCTGCTATTTCAGAAATCAGGCTGTTTCACTGATTTATTTCTCCCTATTGAGTGCCGACTGGTCTACAATTTCTAGTAGAACTCAGTAGTCAAGGCCAATTTTGTTGTTTATTTTAAACAAACGCGTACACACACACATATGTACGACACTCCACATAATAATATCGTTGGCAGCTCACACGTATCCCAGATGGAAAAACATCTTGAAGAAAATATCTCCTTTAAGCAAGTCCGTTGTAAGCTTCCTCCTAACCGTCTGCGTTTATAAGTCTTTCATGGGTTGCCTCAAGACGACATAAGAACCCCACAGAATAGATGAAATAATTTCAGGAAATGCCGGTGTATTCCTTCTATGCGAGTTTCTGACATGTGTTACTATATGTATAAAGTAATATGGTGGCACAACACGTATGATACTCTATATACTGACCTTATGATTTCTTCTATTGAAGTAAAAGGTTTTCGATCTTTAAATCGATCGTCCCAAAACAACGATGGCCCCCTTTTTGCAAAAGACTTAAAGCAGCTTTCGAGGATCAAATATTTGACGACATTATTAAAGATGGAACAAACGGAACATATAACATTTACAGTTGCAGAATAGAAACGAGACAAATTAAAACTTGATTGGATCCCTTGTGTGAATTTCTACCAAACGCTGAAGGAAATACCGTGAAAGTTTCAGAGCTCTCTATTTAAAGGACAGTTCACATGTTAATTTACTTTTGATTTCCAACATGCCGTTTTGGAGATATGTTCCTATGAATTTTGATTCGTTTTGTACAACAACAGAAATATGAACTTGAAACAAACTAGTGTAATGCCATTGATGTACAACTACCAAATATGGTTTGTTTTCCTTCAAGATCCCTATATCCAGATATTGAGCTGACCAAAGTAATGGAGATGAAAACATTGTGTGTCATCTGAAGAGATTTCTATGCTGTTCCAAAGAACTATCCAATCATCTAACTACATCCAATTTAGTTGATGTCCTGATTCAACTTTATATAGGTCTTCCATATAACACTTCGCCATACATACACCATGTTGTTGTACATTACTCTGTCAGCAATTCCTCTAAAATTATTTTACAACAATAAAAATGTATGGCTAATCCATTTACGTCTATTTAAGGAGGTAATGCCCTTTAAAGGTCTATTGTGATGTTTGACAGTGTGTTATTACCCCTCCATGCCTACCTCACTTAATACATACAGTTATATGGAGAACAAGGACAATGGTAATTATATTAGAGGCCAGTCTCCCGATCAATGATGACTATTGTTACCTTGTATACGTTGGAGAGTGGACGATATTAAGGCATTAAAATACGCCTACCTGTAAGAGGCAGGGAATACATAGCCTCGAGTGATACTTTGTTCAGTATGCTATAAATAGCAACGGTTATTGAATGTATAAACTTTCAACTAGATATATCAAACTGATCATGGTCGCCTGGGGGGGGGGGGGGGAAGGGGTCCGCCGTGTCCACTGATCAGCCTACCTAGCAGAACGTGAGGGACTAACCCTTAGATACGATTACTTAGTCTTTTATTCCGTCACGGTTTTGACTGTTAGATATAGAACTCTAGCACTGACCCACTCAACTGTGCCTAACACTGCAAAGTCTATAGCACTGATAATAACACTGACGATAACACTTGAACTCTAAAACTTGCCCTATAATGACTCTTCACATTAACATGGACCCGTAAATTGACACTAAAACTGATTATACACTGGCGCCGTATATACGGCTGCTAATTGTCTATAACATTCACCCGTAACATTATGAAACGTACTCTAATACTGCAGCCTCTTGCAATTACTCTAACACGTCCTGACCTTAAATTAATCTTAACGTTGCATGGTTCTATGAACCCTGACTGTAACAAAGTGAAGGCTAGAATTTACCCCAATATCGACCCATACACTACACTGACTCTATCACTGCCTCTAAATTTACTCTAAATGCTTACCCTGACCCTTTTACCACACCCTGACTCTAAAACTGATCTTTAAACTGGCCCTATAACACTGCATAACTCTAACAGTGACCTTTTTCTTCTTTGCAAAATATTCTTCCAGAAAAAAAAGAAGGAAAAAACCCAACTTGGCAGCTCTCAAATATGCTTCAAGAAATGAAAAATATCTGGCATTTTGCTAGTTTGGATTTCTTTATATATAATTTAATATAATAAAGGGGAAACAGCCAAATTTGTACGGTCACATGATGGTACAGGAAAGGTTTCATTTGTTGAGATGTGTGTATGCATAGCCTTCGTCGGGTGGGTAATTACGTTGCGGTGAAAAATGGCCAAATGTTTGCGGAACGGAAGAAATCATTTTTGTTTGCATCGACAAATTGCAACCTTGACAGTAAAACATAGAATCCAATCTAAAAAATGAACTCTAGATTCGTTTAAAACATTTTTAATACGCAACTATATAATAAGCCTAAGATTCACTTTTACAAATCACGGACTACTAACTCCTGATACCGTATAGGATTAAAGGAAAATTTTAACACCAGTTACAAACACCTCCCATTAGCACTACTATAGCCATTTGTTTGTTACCAGGACAACAAGACAATATGGCGCATTGTTAGTCACAGAAGGGGACTAATCGATAATGTGCTTCTGCCTGCAAAAGTGTTGAAAGGCGTTAAATACGAGCTGGTATCATAAATATAGAAAATCGTTACGGCTTGCCCTGGAGGCCAAACGAAATACTATGTCAGAAACTCAGCCTTTGTCGTTCTCGTTTCAAGAAAAGTAGTCCAGGGAGTCTTTGGCGGACTTGTATGGACAAGTTTATGTAAACATTGGTCCATGATTTCGGTGGGATGACAAGAACGAGTTGCTGTTTCAGCAGAGATTTTGGGTACGTAAAATCAAGTAAACTGAAATTAATGCTAGGCAGACTCGCGTAGCTTGATGTGAATAATGTTTCTCATCACATAACGAAGAAAAATATCCTAGAGGCATTTACCCTCCATAGTAGATATTTTCTATCAAAATATGAATTAAGACCATTCCTTATCAGCTGGTGTGAAAGTAAGGCGGCAATTTACAATTTGATGAAAGTGAGTACCAGACTGTGACAAAAGTTTTACCTTATAAAAATACGGGCATGGATAGCTGGCACGCCCCACTCTTTCTAAATTCGTCCAATTATAATTCATATGATGTCAAACAATGATCAGTGTTCTCTAAAATTGAACGCAATTGAAATGTGAACTTTGGGTAGTGGAATCGGTCAAACGCAAATTCAGCCAATAAAAGTCGAGCGCCATCTTCCATGAAAAGTTTTAATAGGTGGCGCCATTCTGTAAATGACAAACTGCTGGCCACAGCTGTATACAATATACCGTATGAAGCTTTATTTACAGTTGTGAGGTTGATTTCTTTCATTGATAAAACACACTGGCACTGTTTTTTCCACCAATTGAAAAGTTAAGGTAATGTGCAGTCCAACACGTAAAGCAGACAATTTCTGGTGATATTCAGCAGAGGGCTGAATTTTCTTAGAGCTACTTTTACAGATATTCCAAAACGGCACGGACAGTCTCGATGTTTGCCAGCTGATAAAGTTTGATCAACAAATAATATGACCTTATTTGGCTTTGGGATGAGTTTAAAACTTTTATGGTTTTGATTAGTAAAAAAAACTATGAGATAAACAGCTATACATTTTAAATTTACTTCTTTCCATGTGCTATAAAATGGCAGCATCCTTCAACAAATTCATATAGCTGTGGTACTGCAGTAGAATAAATAACATAGGTAGTAAACAATGGTGCCACTCATTACCCTGTTAGTGTTGGCTTAACATCCTATGTTATAATGCACTCTATGCCTACACCCTCCCAGCTCAAGTGTAGAAACTTGGTATACATTGGGTTTAACATCTCATTGACCTTGCCCAATGTCTAGGGTTACCAGACATATCCAGATTTCTCTGGACATGCTTTGCCTCTTTCATCTTACTCCCTCTTCCTCCACCAAACAAAATATTGTGTGAAACAGAACATAAAGTAAATAACATAGTGCAATTAAGTTTTACTTTTATTTTCAAATTAGACAAACACTGTCAACATCCAATATGCAAATGTTGCTAAAACTATTGTAGCAAACAACAACTCTTAAGATCATGAATATAATACCCCCCCCCCAAAAAAAAATAATACCAAAATCTTTTTTTGGAACATTTTGCCAACAGCCAAAGTAATAAAACAAATGAATAGGAAAAGAGAGAAAAAGCTTAACCATTGTACAAGTGACATTTTTTCTACATTCACTGGTGATAAGGCAACGAACGCTTTGTCAGAATGCACAATGTAGTTACTAATTAGTATCTTATTCAAAAGAAGTATAACAAGAAAATGGTTGTGGCTTTGTGATTGATTCCTCGGGGCAAACAACATATTTGGTTAGCTCCCAATTAAACTAACCCTTTGGACTCACAATCTGAGAGAGAAAATTAAGTGTAATATAAAACTTATACCTCATCTTGATTAAAATGTGGCTGACTGTATTGACAAGGTTTGAGAGAACACTGATGAACAACTATTCTCACACTTTTACCTCCCTACCCCCACCTCCCTTCCCCTCCTATCCTCCTAAAGAGAAGTACCAGCAGATGACAAAATATTAAGAGCCTTGATACAAGTAGTCCCTGTTTTCAGTTAACCCTGAAAGAATTGCCGGCTTTATTTTTACGTAATTGCCGACCAGTTACACCATAATGAATGTTGACAGGCACTAGTGTACACTATTTACACATGTGTATTCTTTAAAAATCATAGACATTGAAAGCATTTCAGATCCCTACACACCCCACCCCCCCCCCCTTAAATGGAAGAAAACTTTGTCAATACTCCTCTTTGGAAGTGACAAATGAAAAAAATCTTAAAATACTGTATAACAAAACGAAAAAGAAGAAAGAGAAAACTACAGTTAAAGTGGTGACACAATATCAACTAAATAAAACTATATAATATTCATATATGATGTAACTTTTACATTATTGACACCACTCCTTTAACTTTTTCCTTTTCAATTCACCTGTTTCTTTGAAACAGTTGCAATTTTGAAAAACAAGATGAGTTTCATGTGTAATAACTAATAAAAAGAGTATTTGTCATGATAAAATCTTTAACAAAGCAGTAATGAGAAGAAAATAAAATATAAAAAAAAACTTAAATTTTAAAGTGGTGACAAAATATCCACAGGTAAAACAATAAAATATTTATTTTCTTTTATTAACACTCCTCTAAGATTCTTTGGAACATTGTAAAATATGATGACTGTGATGAGTAAATAACTAATAAAACATGATAAAATGTTTAATGAAACAGTAATGAGACTGTACTAGCTTAAGAACAATGCCTTTTGAAGTGATCAAAGAGAAGATTAAAAAATAGAAAGAAAAAAGATAAGTTTATGTGCAGAGATGTTGTTTTAAATGTTAGGACAGGTATGTGCTGATATATGAAATGCTACATTTTAATGTTACTTTATTATGATAAGGATGACTGTATAGTTTTTTTTATTTATAGATTTTAATCTGTTTTATTTTTGAGGTACAGTTTTGTGTGTTTCAAAAGACTGAAATACACATTTTCCCCCCGAATCTTGAACTGTTATTATTATTAGTGACTTCTTAGATACATGTTTGTAAGAAAGGTTTGGTGTGCTAATGAAGCATCTACTGTATCTAATGTATAAACCTTTAACCAGGTTTGTGCTTGCTAAGGCAGCCTCAATTCGGTATGTCCTGAAACTTTTATATATGATTTTAATGAGTTTTACCTCCTCTCCTCTCACCCCCCCCCCCCCCAAAAAAAAGTGAGGATCATCTCATAAGGAAAAGGGAAGCGACAGTAACATTTCAATATTCTACATACCTCCAAGATATAAACATAATAATAATGTCATAACATCTTGTTGTCTGCATACCTCTGTTTGTTGCATAAATTAGGCATGAAGGGAAACAGTTGGTAAGGATAAATGACCAATGAACTACAAAGTCACAAAACCTTTAAAATCATGTCGTTTAATGTTGTCCATGTTGTTTGGTCTGTACCTTTGTTCCATTAGGTAACTCTTGTCTGTTGTCATTTCAGCATTAAAGTTGTAACTTATCCTAGAAGACATTTACTTTATTGACTTTGTAATGTTTTAGTTTCTTTAATTGAATAAAGGTAAGTATATCTTTCAAAACACAAGTTTCAAAAACCAGATTGTTTTCGTACTAGCTACAAACACTGTTGAAGTTATGAAAAACAGGAAAAAATAGTTTGGAAAGGATCCTAAAAATTACAGATACTTTTGTATTGCAAGGAAGTAAAAAAAAAATAATAAAAGTAAAGAACAGTTTAAAGCTGTTCATAACCCTGCAAGAATTATCTTTGCATAAACCTGAAGTTAATCATGTTTTGAGAAACCACATTAGCATTAAAGGGGTACCTCAAACTGGGGGTAGGTGAGTGGTGCGGTTGTTCACGAACTGTAACCTGTGAGACGCTATCAAGATAGTGAGTCTGGTATGGCTCACAGTAGATATCTGGTACCGGAGACCATTGTTCTGGATAATAGTTTGGAGTGCTCATCAATGGGCCGGTCGGTTCGTGAGATGTTGGCTCGTAATCTTCCAAGTCAGTGTAACTTTGCCTCTGTTGTGTGGGTGGGTACAACTTCTCGATATGGCTGCAAGTGCAATATGGGCAAGACTCAGAACAAGCTTTGACCTTGCTAACCTTAGGACTTTGTGGTGATTCTTCGGGAGGCGAAACAGCCTCAAACTGCTTGGTGGGGGACATCACTGCATCTGGCTGGACAGCGCTTGTGTTTGGGATTGCTGGATAGAACATATTGTTTTGAATCGTTCCTGAAAACCTGTACTTCCATTTATAATCGGGCACCCTCCACTTGCTTTCTGTCGGTTCTTCAATGCTGTCAGGACACTTTATCTTTTTGTCTGTGTTATTGACTTTGAGGTCTACAAGAGATACATACATGTATATGTTATGAATATGTGACTTTAAACACACAAATGAGCCAGTTAAAGCTCATAACCTACCTCTCTCTGTCCCCCGGCCCCCCCCCCCTCCACCCCCAACACACACCCTTGCATTTGCATTTCCTGACTAAAACTGTACACATGAACTTGAAAGCCAAGTAATGCTAATACTATAATGATCGAGTATACACCTGAACTTAACCATAAACAAAGAAAGGGCTTAAAAATAGTATAGTTGGGGTAACAGTCTTTCTAGCATACTAGGGAAAGATACTCGTAACTGTCCAGTGCTGATTTTCTGATTTTCCATTTCAAATCATCACAATTTCTATACAAACAAACTTACTTAGAAACTGCTTTTCATTTGTAGTTCAGTAGGATGCATTTAAATGCATTCTATTAAACACATTCAACTGAAAACTATATTGACCAGTCAAGCCTCAATCATATTATCCTGAGATAACTGAAGTAGGGTCCTATGACCACAATATATGATGAGGTACTGTTTCAACTCCAGAGTGGAATGAAGACATTGAAAAATGTTATTAAATGAAGGAAGATATTCGGGAACATTGATTAGTGATATTAAGTATCCGTTTTATAGGCAAATGCTTTGAAGATGGCAGCAAAAATATGTGTTCATTGGTGACCATTATTTGAATTTCTGGCATATTTTAGAATAATACTGTTGACATTGGCATGATGTTCAAGTTCATTCATCAGGTTTGATCTCTCGAAAGAAAAAAAACAGTTTTTCACAGTAAGTGGTAAAAACTGCTAAAACTGGTAATTACATGATATTACTTTTATGAAGTTAGTTTCATGTATGTTGCTGGGTAACATTTAGTTAATTTTCTCTCAGTACAAGGTGTTTCAAACTTTTCATTTGCAGGAATTTCATTTTATTGCCAATGACATTTTATAACTGCATGTTGATAACCTCAATTCTAAAGTGTTATGTTTCTAAGCATTTAAACACAATTTGAGGTTTTCCCACTTTGAGGTGGGAAAAGTCTCCCCTGTAATAACATAGATCTGTTAAAAATTATCAACCCTTGCTATATAGTAAATGAGACATGAAGAGGGAGAAGATTTTTTTTAGAGTGCTCAAATTTAGGGGCAATAATGGTTACAGCTGATCCTTACTTAGAAGAAGTTGCACATCCTCATGTATATTCTGATCAGGTGATGACCGCTTCAGATCTCGCTTGGATTTCTGGCGTCTGGCAAAATATTCTCTCTTCTCTGTTGTGGATGCGCACTTTACACAGTAGCAATTGAACCAAGGGCATCTGTTTTTGTGTCCCTTACGAGGCACAATTTCATGATGGTTCCTGCATTTAGCACACTTTGGCTCACTTCTTAGCCTTTCCATTGGTTCTAGGCATTCCAAATCCATATTGCTCTACGGATGGAAAAATAATTGAGATGAAATTTTAATGGCTTTTGATGGTGAATTAAGTGAACATCAGCAACAGAAGCCCAGCCTTAGCAATCAAGTTTTGGTTTCAAATGTTGAAACAATATTCAGAAAAGAACTATAAAGAAAGCAAAGAGAAAAAGGTAACTTGTAGTTTTTTCTTTATGATCATCCTTTGTCCAAGACTAAATTACCTTCGATAGGCCTACCAATCAAGGCCATTAGCTAGGCCTAACTTCTTTGTTAGAATCCCTGACCATTGTATTGCAGAGATTCACCATCATCATCTATACTTTAGTCCGTGAAAACATCTTTAATGTTTATTGCTTCTTTTTTAATAGCCTTTGTTGGGAGAAACATGCTCACTAAGTTAGCCTGCCCTTTCACTTTTTTTTCAGGCATCGATTGGTCACATTGTTCAATAACTTTTGATCAATACAATATTCAGGAAATGTTAAAATGATATGATCTTATTTATGTTGTGGTAGCATGGACACTTCGAATTCCGGACACCTAAGCCTTAAAACACCCCAAAACTATATCTTCTGGTATAAATCACCTGAAAATATACTTGATATGGTGGGAGAAGTGTGTTATATTACGATACACGGCCAAACTTTCTTTCCTGCAAACTGTTTTCACGTTGTATTCCAAGAAGATTCTTGTGATTGTGGAACTGGTATTTCTTTGCTAGAGTATTGCAAATTTTCGGACACACAGTCCCACAGTGTGGCACTGGTGATAAAATTGGTGGCGCAGTTGCTCTTTCAGTAATTATAACAGACTTCATAGATCTCCGTCATTTTATTGACAAATATGTAAGTATTTACTTGCACACGGGTCATTTTGGAGAGAAAATAACTGTAGCTTTGTACTTTTTGGTGAAATTTGGCTCTTCCTGTAGGTTGTCATGGTGAAATCGTGTATTTCTTAGGGGTGTCCGAAATTCGTAGGTGTCCGAAATTCGCAATACTGTCTATACTGTAGGAATTAGCAATGGTACATTTTAACCTATGACTAAAGAGAATTCTCACCACCAAAATATGGTGGGCTTCAACTTAGGCCAGGAATACCTTCTTCTTTTTTACACACTTGGAGAAATACAATTTCAATCAAAGAAACTGAGTCAGTATCCATAGGCCTAATGCTATGTTAGGGCTAACAGTAACAGTTTGCTCAGAAATTCCACTGTCCAAGATCTCCAGACTCTCATTAGCCTAATCAGTATCTGTACTACTGCTGGATTACTTTTACTAGGCCTAACTTTAAGCCATATCATATGCCCTCTGGTTGCTAACTTGACCCAACGTTAGGCCCACGAAATTGGGTTCGGTCCCCTTCTTCAGTTTAATCATAATACTATCAGTATCACAGTACCAACTACGCTCGGCCTAGCTTACATCACATTCATTACAAATTCTTTCGAAAACTCTGACGCTTAGTATAACTATTTTGATTAATTATCAATTCTGTTTTAAATGTAAGGAAACCTACCAAGAAATGACAAATTTTCTTTTGACAAACAGATCATAGGCAGACGGTTATATACGCAGGAGGACTTCGCAAATTATGTGGCCATGTATTAAATTAACCTCGCATTGAGGCTATATATATTTAACACAATAACGAAAAATAATGCGCACATAGTACATATGTACATGAAACGTAACATATCATGTAGGCTACAGCTGTCACTATAATCATCGTCTACGCGTGATCATATGACAGGTAGAATTTGTACGCATGCTTACGCGCTTTACTTCGTAACGTAACTTTACGAGACATGCAAATAAGGCGAGGCTGTGCGTGCTCCTTTTCAAATTCGTCACGATATGTAAACCAATCATATTATCCAATAAATAGAATATACCATAGCAACTTTTAAAGTAGTGTAGCTTATACATTTTATAAGAAAATCTTATAATTCACGGTTTGCTTATCTTTGCTTTC
Organism: Apostichopus californicus; assembly: GCA_020650975.1. Classification (NCBI taxonomy): domain Eukaryota; kingdom Metazoa; phylum Echinodermata; class Holothuroidea; order Aspidochirotida; family Stichopodidae; genus Apostichopus; species Apostichopus californicus. The sequence continues at coordinate 14,471 of JAIPMN010014077.1, read as the reverse complement.
ACATATACTTCTTATTAAAATGGTATAAAGTCAACTCGTATCTCACACAAAAGAAGACTTTATACTTGTTTCCTAAAATCCATTGACATTCCTATACATACGTTAACCAGTTTATAATGCTACATTCCAAGATGTAAATTTCGTCTTCCATACGTCATTTAATCTGCATATGGGTTAGAAATCGAATATGATCCAAATACGCATTTGCTTAAGCGTGCACAATATCCAGTGTCTCAACCGCATGATCAGCATAGCTATTGAAACTGCCGCTATCAAGTATCACTTTGTTACACAGCATGTATGATATTTTTCTTTGTAACCATCTACTTTAGATGATTAACTGGGCAGTCTTTTAACCACTGACCAATTTCTTCTCTCCTTGTCAAGAAAGCGTGTTACATTACAATTTGATTTCACGTTAAACCAAACCTAACATTAGGGTAAACTTAACGTTAGGCTACGCTAAGCATGATATGTTCTAGGTATATAGGCCTAGGCGTATAATCTTAACGACGTTTGAAGAAGGATGTCACCTGTATTTGGTTAGGCTGTGGATAAAAACTAGCTTAGACTATGCTAGCCTCTAACGTTAGGCCTAACACTACAGTAGATAAGGTAGGCCTAGCGTAGGGCCTAGTAAGACTAGAGAGTAACATTCAAGTACCATTAGCCTAACGATAATATTACGATGCCTTAGGCTACATTATACATGGTTTCAGATTTTCGTCTGTAATTGTTAATCTTGAGACTTGACATCACAACAACTTACTAGTTAGGCCTAGACATAAATAAAGAATAATAAGTACCTAGGCCTAGCCTATTTAGAATCAGTAACCGGACGTATAGAGCCTAGACGAGAGGTGTCCATTGACCCTGACTTGGTGACTGTCACTTGTCAGTGTCACATGTGAATAATGTATGAGGTGTTCCTTACATACTTCCCGGCACAAATTGACTTTAAAATTAAATTCAAAATCAAATCAAATTCTCTTTAAAATGACAGTGCTTTAACTTAGTTTAACCTATTAAGTTTATAAATATGAGCTAGCCTATTTCTAACTTTAGTATCGTCCGGAACTAAATTAGGATAATAGAAGAAAATCAAGCAACTTTCAGTGTGTAGTCTTATATACAGGGAAATAGACCGGTAACTTACATTCCATCTGTACTTCCTTTAATTTATGCATTATTCATCAAATTCTTAAGAACCACAGGCTCCAGCTTCTTTAAAACCACAAAATGTTCCATAAAGAACACAAAGAAAATAACAGTTCATGTAAAATCAGATATTAAACCTACTGAACAACAATGTTCATGCAGATGCATAAGTTTCAGAAGGTACCAACTGAAATGGTTTACTTCATCATTAACATCAAGACAGTATAAGTTGACTTCAAAGCAAAGCCAACTGTGGAGCTTGAGGTATTATAAATTGTGGAATATGTGGGGAAAAGGGTTTGCTTTGTAACATAGTAAGCCTAATTAACAAAAAAAAAATGCATAAATATTTACTTGAACTGTGGGGTAAAGGTTGAAAACCAGACAAAGAGAGCAAAGTTTTGTCAAGAAAGTAATAATTGAATAAAACTTTAAGATGTCAATTTGTGTTCTAGCATTTCCATTTTTTCATTGTTAATCACCAGAAGTAACAAATATTCAAAATGTCTGACGAAGAAGTTGCTGCAATTGTGATTGACAATGGGTCTGGTATGTGTAAAGCAGGGTTTGCTGGAGACGATGCACCAAGAGCTGTTTTTCCATCCATTGTTGGAAGACCACGACATAGGGTATGAGAGATTTCTTTTACTTTCTCTATGACATGCCAACTTCTGAATAACATACACAGAGTTGTATTAATTAGAGAAGGTTTGAGTGTTCATTATTTCATTCCTTTGTACCTGCCACTTGTGGAGCAATTGCTCCACAAGTGGCAATTATATAATATAATTGTATGTTATCCATAGTGTTCATACCAGCAATTAATTAGATGTCAGTCCTAATGTCAGGCTAGTTCACCATCTTTTTTCATATTCGGATCGAACTTCCTTTAAGAAATTATTTTTTCTTGTCTCAAATAATATACGATTCTCCAAGATGAAGTGATATATTCTGAATAAAGCATTTACCAGAAGTAAGGGTTCGGTGTACTTCTTTTTTTTCAGATTCTTCTTTGCAGTTTGTTAACTGTTAGTGTCTGTTTTGCTTTGCAGGGTGTAATGGTCGGTATGGGTCAAAAGGACAGTTACGTAGGAGACGAAGCACAGAGCAAGAGAGGTATATTGACCCTTAAGTATCCAATTGAGCATGGTATTGTCACAAACTGGGATGATATGGAGAAGATATGGCATCATACTTTCTACAATGAACTCAGAGTGGCACCAGAGGAACATTCAGTCCTACTAACAGAGGCACCGATGAATCCCAAAGCAAACAGAGAAAAGATGACCCAGGTAACACATATTTCACAAACAGACAAGATTACTGCCATCAGCAGTTATGGTCACATTTTGGTTAAATCTGTAAAATGCACTTGCATAAGAAAAAATTTTGTGCAAATTAAAGACTTATTTATAGAAAACCATGTTATGTCCCAGATAATATGCTGAGCTACTTGCTACTTGGGGAATTTTTGTTACAGACAACTTAGAGTGAAACTTTCTGAGGTTAACATTGGTCAATTATGAAAGATTACAAATTTCAACCTTGTACTAGTAATCCTTGTTGTAAGTCAAAGTCATGTGTGCACACCACACCAGTGCAGTTGAATGCGGTACATCTGAGTCCCATAACTTTACTTTAGTCCTATAATCTATAGTGTTGGAGTCTTGTTTATTATATTATAGCCTGATAAACATGGATGGTTTACAGTCAAAATGAAACATTTTGAGGCAAACTCTGAGTAATTTATTTTAAAATTAAATTGACAAAATATTATTGAACACTAATTATTTTATGAAAGCAGATATCACCAGTGTGAAGATTCAATCTATTTTAGTGAGGAGGAGTAAATTTTCGAGTGACAGAATTTGCTGGACTTGTTTCGTTGGTTTCAGTCCAGGTACTGTCTACCTGACCGTTAATTCATCACTGCCAAGTTCAAATCCTGGAAATGCAGACTTGAATCTTACCAAAGATGCATGTGGGTTATCTGTAAACCAATGGGAGCATGCAAACTGCAATTCTGCAGAAAGCATGCAGCATATATGTTATCAAGCCTGCAGCATTGATTTTTTGTAAAGATTGTATTCTCATCTATGATTTCACATTGAGCATTCATTCATGGACACGTGAGCTCATTGAAAAGCTAAATTGTTTCCACAGATTATGTTTGAGACATTCAATACACCTGCAATGTATGTTGGCATTCAAGCAGTGCTTTCATTGTACGCATCTGGACGCACAACTGGGATTGTATTGGATTCGGGAGATGGCGTCTCACATACTGTACCAATTTATGAGGGTTATGCAATGCCTCATGCCATACAACGATTGGATCTTGCTGGAAGGGATCTCACCGACTACTTAATGAAGATCCTAACAGAGCGTGGGTACTCATTCACCACCACAGGTAAGTCTTTGGAAAGTAGCTGCCTTAAAATAAATAACGCTATAGATCTATGGATTGAGATCTTTCACATAAAGGTGTTTCGGCACAGACTTTGGCTGTAAAGTATGTTTCTCATTATACATAAACAGTTTTACCTTCTAACAGTTGGGCCAAAAGGTATTGCAAGGGAACATGTTTTATGTCTTAGAAAGCATCTGGCTGATCAATAGTTTGACAATTGGTATCAGGTTGAGCCGACATTATTAATTGTGTCATATCTGCAGATATCAGATATGGAACTAATCTTCAAATTCGTACGGTTAGGTGAAGATATTTTCAAACAACTTAGTACACATGTTCGTTAAGTGTTTGTGAATGATTGGTTTGTCCCAGCTCATATGATCTGCATTTAAGAACAATTTCAACAATTTCTGCACAGCTGAGAGAGAAATCGTGCGAGACATCAAGGAGAAATTGGCCTATGTGGCCTTGGACTTTGAACAAGAACTGGCAACTGCTGCTGCAAGTTCTTCCTTGGAGAAGAGCTATGAACTACCTGATGGGCAGGTTATAACCATTGGTAATGAGAGGTTCAGATGCCCAGAGGTTCTCTTTGCACCCTCATACTTGGGTAAGATTATTTGTAGTGTTTTTGACAAATTCTTTCAGAGTTCCTCCAAAATCAGTCTTTTTTTTTGTCTGTAACTCCTTTTTGAAAGACTAAGGTCTTCTATTCAATAAAGTATTCTTTGAAAAAGAAAAAAAAAACGTACTATATAGTAACTGCAAGGGGTGATGGTTAACTGCTTCAGTACAGAGCACTAAATAAAGCTTCAAATCATATTATTTATGGTAGTATCATCATTAAATTAACTTAATGAGTGCTACAATATCAAACCTTTCACATTTGCTGGTTACCCAACTTTATGAATGCTTAATTCCAAATGTTGGTATTTGATAATTCCTGCAATCTATTAACTGGCGTGTGTGCCATTGCAGGGATTCCTTGTTATGTTAGCATCTGATTTAACAAGGAGTGATTCAAAGCCATTGCTTGGCAGGGTTAGTTTGATGTCTCATGAGAAAAACTGGCCTAACAAACCATGTGAATTACAACATTGTAATAAAAGTATCGAAACAACTGCCTATGAATGCATGCTTTTGCCAATTAAAATATTATTGTGATAAAATTTGTTCCACGGAATGTTGAAATTATCTCGATTGCAATCGAAATGTTTTTATAAACAACTAATCAGCAGACTAGATGTATTATATAATTTTTTTTTTTTCACTGTGCAATTCTCATCCACTGATTTCTCTGTTGTTGTTGTCACTTTTGTAGGAATGGAAGCAGTTGGTATACACGAGACTGCATACAACAGCATCATGAAGTGTGATCTGGACATCCGTAAGGACCTGTATGCAAACGTAGTGCTCTCAGGAGGCTCTACAATGTATCCGGGTATTGCAGACAGGATGCAGAAAGAAATTACAGCTCTGGCTCCCAGCACGATGAAGATCAAAACAATTGCACCACCAGAGAGGAAATACTCTGTTTGGATCGGAGGTTCCATCCTATCCTCATTGTCCACCTTCCAACAGATGTGGATTACAAAGCCAGAGTATGATGATTCCGGTCCTTCCATTGTTCATCGAAAATGTTTTTAGAAAGGAAATTGGGGAAAAGCCATATTTTGGTGACCTATTCTGAAACTTCAGTTTTTTGATCAATTTTGTTTCAATTTTCATTGACATTCCAATTCTAAAAAAAAAATTCAAAGCAACTCGAACTTTAAAATCAACAGAACATTACCTCTCAATGTTATATTATGATTGAAAGTGAATTAACAAAGATTTTGCACTATTTCCATGTTAAAAGCTGCAAAAAGTATCTGCTCAGTTGGTGATTAAAACATTTCAATAAACCATGAAGCATATCCAGTATTTGTTCCTCTCTTTTATACCATGCTAGTATTCCTGTTAAGTATGCCTCTTGGAATATCTTATGACCACTATGAGTATTTATATGCAAGGTGCAGTTTGCTTTTCTATGGGCATGCTTATTAAAGAATGCTTGTTTTTGGAAACTCTTCAAACCTACTGAATAATGCAACCTACACTTCTAAAGGGTTCTTGGTCACTAATACATGCTCCTTTGGAATAACAATTGCAGAAATGGTTAGAAAGTATTCAGATGATTAAAGGGATATTCCAGTGGCAGAAAATTTTATATGGAAAAGAAATGTTTGACACAGTTAGTTGTAATACCCATCTCAATAACTTGTCGTCTAATTTAAGATATGGTTGATTGAATGGATCTTATTTTGACAGGCTAAAGTGACGCTAAACTCAAAATTCTTCCCTGGAGTGGATCACAGTAAGTCGTCAGTGATGTCATCACCGAAAATGTAATCTTCCAAAACTTTACTTTTTCTATTACAATCTTGTTAATTTATCCTTGAAACCTAATACATTGGAAATGTTTGCTTATCTGCCAAGGTTCACTGTATGTAGAATTTCTCCACAATGCAATATTTTGCTTGTGGAAATATTACACAACTCTTCAAATAAGTGAATTAAATAATTTTAAAAAATAGTACGAAACAAAATAAACACATTTTCAGGTGAACTGTGATGACATCATTTTCTCTGATGTTGCCAACTGCATTCACAAAATATCACCAAATTTGAACAAAATTAATATTTCCACGATACAAAATGCTAACAATGCAGTTTTTACCTAAAGTTAGTATTATTGGGCATGAGGTTTGCCGAGTATTAAAAAAAAACCTTGAACAGCCTTAATGTTAACATTTTATTTACACTTTTGCTTGATAAGATGGTAAGTATATATCCATGCAAGAAACTCATGCAAATAAACTAATTCATAGTCTATCAAATGGTTGGACTCAAATTGGTATCTGTGTGGATTTTAAAGTTTACAATAAATGTTTATCATTTAAGAGTTTTTCACAAATCTAGTACTATTTACCAAATTTGATGATAATTGTGAATAAAATGGTGATACTTTTCACCTGGCACCTGTTTAGTACAAATTTAGAGTGTCATGCTTAAAAAAGTAGAACTATGATTTCTTTCTGTAGAATCAAGACTGGTCAGCAGTCATAATGTGAAATGATTGTTTGCAGCAAGCAAATAATCAAACCGACCAATCACAGAAATAACGATGTAAACATTTTTTCGATTCGTTCATTCTGTGTTTCAAAAATTATTCAGCTTCTGAAAACTTATTTAAATGATCAACATTTAATGCAAATTCACATTTTACCAAACCATTAAAAAATTTATAATTCTTGTACATTTCTACAAAATTCTTGGAAGACACTATCAATGTGGGAAACACAAATTGTCTCTTGTCCAAGCACCACATGTGCTTATAGGACAATCTCTCATAAGGTCTTCAGTTGTGAAGGTTAACATTATTAAAGCTATGCCAGATATAATTCCCTTCTTATGGAAAAAATAGTTTGAAATATAGTTAACAACTTTATACACCAGGATGGGGTATGTGGCATAAAGAATACAAATAATATGTTGCTGAGCACAGTACTTATCCCAATCAATCAAATATTTCAGTTCTTGCAGAATACTAGAATCATTTTGACCCAAGTAATATACCACCTAGATAAATAACAATATTGGTTGAAGATGGTTAACTCACCACCTGCTTTTTGTTAACTGTCATACATATACTGTTACATTTGAACATAAATGGCCATTGAGGAGGATTATTGGGAGATACTGAATTATAGCCGAAATCGTAGAAGGCAGAGTGTCCTTCCAAGTATTCCTTTTACTCTTTTGAAAGCACTTTATACTTTTCAATTGAGATGAAAACCTCACCCACATAGCTTTGTAAACTACCTTGTAAGTCTTCATCACAAAAATTAAGAAGACAAGCTTTCATTCAAATGAAATTAAAATAAAGACAATTAGCTCTTTGACTAAATAAATACCTTCAATTTGTGCTACTATTACAAGCTGCAAAGGAACCTTAGCACAACTATTGAGACCATGTTAAAAATGTGCGTGCTGCTGATGGTACAATAATGGTACATATTGTGTCTGCTGTAGCAGCATATGGTACTGGTTAAGTCTGACTTGTCTATGTGCTGAAGCCTCAAAACGATGGAACAAATAAGAACCAAAATCCGAACGGGGAGCTCTGAGATTATCTGTTTATGAGTTACAGGAGTAAGCCATCAAGATCATGCAAGATAGTTTGGCTAACAATGTACTGTCAAGAGACATGCGGCTTCTCATCGCTTACTTGTCAGGTTCAAGGTCGTCATTGAGTCAACTTTACACACCCATAGCAGTATCATATTTCTTTGAGAGCTCTCTTGATTTATACTCGGTGAGAGAAATCAAGCCGACGACACATCTTCAGAGACGATATCCATGGCTTCCTCGACGGTACCTGCCAAGATCATGTGCTCCAGGTAAGCATTGGTGAGCTGAACATACACCAATGGCTGAGAGAAGAAAGAAATAATTCCATGGAAACAAGCAAATGATCAATTAAAATAAATAAATAAATCCATATAGGTGATGATGGAATGCATGATGTAAACTGAGCAATGTAGAGACTTTGTTAAAAATTAAATTTCAGTTTAAATATTTGAATATGAAATCACAACACATCTGTACAAGATGTGAATTTTATATAAATAAAACTAAACCTGGCCTAGAAGTAAATAGAACTACAGAATTTCCTTGAAGACAAAACATTAGTGGACAGCATGTTGACTAGTAGTCACTTAAATATTAAAATCAGGTGCGTAGCCAGGAATTTGCCAAGGGCGGGGCGAACATGTAGGCAAACTATCAGAGCCAAATATATGGCTCTGCAAACTATCTAAGAGGAGCGCCACCATGAGTTGGCACGAATCGTAATGAAAATTTTGGCCGAAAATGCCTCCCAGATCGCTGGAAATGGTACTTCCCAGGCCTTGTAAGTTGCATCTAAGCATTTTCTATTTTGAAATTACTAGCGATATCCTAAAAACTTACCAAAAAAAATGCTCAAGGGGGGGGGGGGAGGGGCGGTCGCCCCCTTTGCCCCACCTTGGCTACACGCCTGATTAAAATGATCACCTGATGAAGACTCACCTGAAGTTTAGTAAAGATCAGTTTCCCCCCTACCTTGTGGAAATCTATCAGAGCTTGGCCAAGGTACTACAATACAAGAAAGAAAAAGTATACCAATATCATACATATTAATATATTGCAATTTGCATCAGTAGACAAACTACTTTGTGTATACTTTGTGTATTGAGATCCATAAAACCACATTATTTGTGTTTAAAGCCTGGCAGATGGAAATTAAAATTGCTCTGACAAAAGGGTAATGAAATTTGAGAAAAAAAATTGTTGGTAAATATGATACTTTTCTACTTCCATGCCATATTGTTCATTCTTCGTATAATGAGTTTTAAACAGAGTGAAAGTTCAACTGATACTTGGAAGCCTAGTTACTTTAGAGTTTTTACCATTATTGTAGTGCATTAGCCCAATTACATCCATAGGAAGTAATAACACACTTGATACAGTGATTGTCTACCCAGATCAATGCATAATAGTCCAATGATGCTATATTGGATAGTTCAAAATGATAATCAGATCATACACAGTTGGAAGTTTGCAATGACATATGCAATCTAATACTAGAACAACACAAGTACAGCAGCCTCCTGAGAGGAACTGTTTTCAACAGTTTTGTAACACTCATGTTTTTCATCGTCAATCACAGGGCTGTATACTACTAGACTGAACCTCCGACTCAATTTAAGTCCAATTTTCTGAAAACAGGGACTCAGGGTATGTCTGGGGCTCCAACATTTCCCAAGAATGCCTGGGGCTCCTCCTTGATTGCCTCCTCTGGATTTGAATTTGCCTTAACTCAGATCTTCAGAGTTTGACAACAACCCTGTCTGATACCACTCCAACTTAAACTTAAGTTAGCCTTGCTTGGAGTTGAGATTTAAGCATTGATCATATTAAAGCTATTGCACACTGCACACTTTATTTATCATTATCAACACAATCAATAGCTACATGGTAGTATAACCAGAAAGCTTCTTTTTCTGGTGTAACATGGCAACATGAGCTGAGTTGTAATTTGTTCTTACAAACCTTCTCTTGTCTTGCTTGCCATGGTTAGGGAGTGTCTTTAATCTGACAACTGCAAGTACATCTTAGCACACGTTTACCTCACAGTGTGTTTATAAATTCCAGTAGAATTACCAAAAATCCCCATCTCATGCAGTATGTTGAAAAGCTTAAATGCAATACTAGATAAGTTACACATTGTGACCTTTCTCTCGTCACAACACACACTCTTCTCTTTCCAAGACACCCATCAGAAATCAATAACACTAAAACGAAGGGAGCAAGCAACATGAAAATAAAACGAAACACCTAAACTTAAATTCTTCTCCATAAAGCTTTCCTGTTCTCTCTCTTACCTCAACAGATGTGATGTCTAATTTAGAGACATGAGTGAAATCCAAGATGATGGGTCTAACGTAATCAGGAGATGACGTCAAATCGTAGAGATATTCGGCCAAGAAATCTCCAGCGGGATACTTGACTGAACTCTCCACCTGGATCACATATGCAGGAGTCTGAAATATTAATAATAATCATAATAATAATAATAATCATAATAATAATAATAATAATAATAATAATGATAATAATAATAATTATAATAATAATAATAATAATAATAGATGCATCAATTCATACATATGTACATACAAACATAAACATTCATTCTTATCATATACTAATGACCCATCAACTAGGATTACCATAATCATTTGGTCGAGAAGTGGAAGAGCGCGTACGTCCCAGCTGGGAGAGGCGTATAGTGAAATTACTATATATTAAAACATTAGTGTGTAATAGTTCTTGTTGCATCTATATAGCCCATGTTACACATCTTTCACTGGTAAGCTTGTGGGTCTGAATATGCGGCAATCAATCACATTTGTGTGTTGAAAACAATTGATCATGCTTCCCAAACAGTTACGACTACTAATGCATACATGTTCAATTTTATTAGTTTGTGTATCACAAAAACAGTGATATTTTTTGGAACACCACAAACAGCTTTAGCAAAACGGAACAATCCTGAGTAAAAAATGGGAAATATGATAAGTCGCTATCATCAACAACAGAGTGATTCTACGAATAAAAGAGAAGGCCTAAAATGTATTAAATGGTATTTCCATTTATACTATCTCTTCTCATCAAAATACTTGACCCAATTAGAAGCTTATCAGTAAATACAGTTCCAGGTATATTGAAATATGATGAATCTAAACTATACTGACGCTTGACAGGTCCTTTTGGATAAATTAATTGTTGAAATAATTCAGTTTATATTTGTAACTAACTTTCTTTACAAAGGGTGACTGTGCACATCCAGGTAGCATTTCCTTCTTGGTTAAAAGAAAAATCCAGAATAGTATAGTGAAATTATAAGAAAGTTGTATAAGAAAGGGCTCAGCAGTTAGAGGTGGGGAAGGAGGGAGTGGAGGGAGGGGGGGGGGGAGTGGATGATGTCTTATATTTTGCAATTCATTTTAATTTAAATTTACCAATAGGCAATTAATTTGTGATTATTGAATCTTCATCAACTCTAATTCTACCTTTCCTCTCTCCCTCCTTCTCACCAGCCCTGTGACCCTTGTTCCCATTAAATTTACACCTATGTTTCATTAATAATTTCTGTATTAAATGAAATAAAATCACCATTGATGAAATCTTTTTAATGAAGGTGAGGAACTGTTGAAGGGACTTTTTCATATGTTCCAGTGTGCAGTGTACAGGATTTTAAAGGAGAGGGAGGGGGAAATTCTAAAATCCCCGTCCCTTAGGTTAGGGGCTGCACCTATATGGAAGGGCCAGAGGTGAATGAAGAATTTTAGACATGAAATGATGCATACTGCTATAAATTATGTCCATAATTAGCTCTAAACGCAAGGTTGTGCTCCTGAATATACTTGATTTTTCTTTTGTGAGGTTGGCAGGGGTCTAACTCTTGCCCAGCTGAATTAAATAAAAACACACTGACTAGACCCACCCCCCCTCCCATCTCCCTCATCCTACTCCCCTGATATGTTCTTAATCTAGACAAAGACAAAAAGGAGTAACCATGAGTCCATGACGAGTTCAACCTCGGAAGACAGCTTTTGTTACTTCTAAGATCACATGTATGCATAGGCGTGGGAGCCCAATTTGATTTGGGGGGCTGTAACGACTTGCCCGTAAAATACAACCAAAATTTTTCGCGTTCAACATGTTAATGTACATATCATATAGGCATGCATGGGTTATTTCATCGCATGCCAACTCCATACAATCATTTGCCGTCTTTTTACCCTTCCATATTGGTTACAAATTTGGGGGAGTCGTTTTACATTTAGTAATGGCATTAGTAATGCCGAATTAATCGGGCAAGCTTACAACTTTATTTTAATTACCAAGAAGATTTTTTTTAAGCTATTGATTTCCTTTAGCTACATCATTGCAATTTAGTTTTCTTTCAGTAGGTGCCCGAAAAATTCTCAGCATATTGCCCGAACTTTCACAAAAATATTTGGTTGACGGGGCTGCATCCCCCCAGCCCCCCCCCCCCGCCTCCTACGCCTATACATGTATGAGATACTTGGCAAAATCACTGTTTCTTCCGGGTTCATAAACTAAGCAAGGGCTAACCAGGTTAAACTCATAATGACTGATGGTGTCTTACCACAAATGGGTTTGCTGCAGTTACTTGGTTACCTCCACTGTAGGTTATTGTCATTGAAAAGTGAGGTCTGGCAATGGGTAAGAGGAGGATAACGAGGTCAACAGCGATGCCGATCACAATACCGTAGACCACATCAACAAGAAGAGAACAGAAGAATGTCGCCAAGGTAGGAATCAAATCCAACTCTGAAGAAAAATGAAAAAAGTAAAAAAGGAATCTGTTCATTTCAATTTATTTCTAAAATGAAAGATAATTTCAGAGATTACTGTAGAAAAAAGATTGTAGTAAAGGAAAGAAGGAAATAGGGAGGAGAGGGTGGGGGATAGGGGAGGAGGAGGAGATGGTAGAAGAAGATAAGAGAATTGATAAAGGAAATGATGGTTGCAGGAGTTTTGAAGAAAAGTTTGTATTTATTTGAAGTCCCTATTATATTAAAAGTGACAAGAGTTGAAGGTTATTGAGGACAATCCATAGAAACAACACAATACATTATATATCTGAGGGTGTATATTTACATATCTTAACATTTCATTTCAGAGCAATGATACTTGAAATCGGGTCTCACATCACATTGTTCCTGTCACAGAGGAAGCTTCAACAATTGTTAGCTTTCATGACTTTAATAATAAACATTAAAATTTTCATCACCATAGTTATAAAGTAGTATGACAGAGAAAAAGTAGTTCAGCAGTCACTGCAGTAACAAACCTAAATTATATTGTAAAGACCCCTTGATTTCTTTGTTGAAAAGTCTTACTTTTTATGCATCATTCAATCAAAATTGATATTGATAGAGATTGTAAAGGTATGAATTCCATAACTGATATCAGTAACAGCACCCCACCCCATTCCACTCCTACCCTACCCATACCTCCACCCCACCCTACCCCTTGCTGTCTCTGCTATCACTTGGCATTACTTATTGTTTACATTACAAATCTTTTTAATGACCACGATTTTGATGTAGGGATACACAAAGATGAAAACAGCTGCTAGAGATGGTAAAGTTATGAATTCCATTACTGATATCAGTAATAGCACCCCACTCCACTCCAACTCCTACCCTACCACTACCTCCACCCAACCCTACCAATAAATGTCTCTGCTATCGCTAGACATTACTTACTGTTAACATTCCACATCATCTTAAAGACCCTGATTCTGATGTGTGGATGATACACAAGAAGGCAACAGCTGCTACAGATGCTAAACTTATGAATTCTATTACTGATATCAGTAATAGCGCCCCCATATGAAGACCCTGATTCTGATACTCAGAGCTAAAGACAACAACTGCCAGATATGCTAATGATATGAATTCCATTACAATGGTCAGTAATAGCAGAGCAATGAATATAGTACCACTCCTCCCCAACTCCTACCCTGCCCCTACCCTACCCCTACCCTACCCCTACCCTACCCCTTGCTGTCTCTGCCATCGCTTGCCATTACTTACTGTTAACATCCCACATCTTCTTAAAGACTCTGATTCTGATGTAGGGATACAAAGAGATGAAGACAACAGCTGCCAGAGATGCTAAAGGTATGAACTCCATAAGTGGTGTCATAAATAACAGTGCAATGAACATAATACCACCTGTTATGATGCTACTTAAACCGGTCTTGACATCTGCATGGTACATAATGGAGGATCTGAAAATATAAATATTAAAACATAAGACTCATGCAAACAAATATAAAGAATTACTTAGCAATTTATTAAGTCTAGGATTACAAAAATGTCACATAAGTTTATAGTTACTGCAAAATTGTACCATATAGAAGAATGGTTTCAAAGTTCAAAGAAAAGGAAGCTCAATTTTCCAGCATGAATCTTTATTAGGGTCACTAGGACTACTTGTTCTACCTAGGGGAGTAGTCTAAATTGAGGACTTCCCCTCCCCCCTTTTTGGAGAAAATGATTGTGAAAGGTACCTGTATGATATGAAGTCTAAAAAGTTCAATCTAACATACAAAGTAAAAGGCAATAATTCTATATGAAATGGACAACATTTTCCCCCAGTATTTATTTCAACTTTGTCAGCACTAAATTGCTTAAAATCAGGACAAAAAATTTGGATGGAGAGTGCAACACTATTCCCAATGGGTAGATACTGTCTACAAAGATGTTTATAAGAAGCT
>JAIPMN010014075.1:0-11408 GCA_020650975.1 Apostichopus californicus | reverse complement strand
CCCCCCCCCCCCCACTCAAAATTACCTTCCTACGCCACTGCACATTACGTAAATACAGCTCGTTAAGATAGGTCCGTATGGACCGTATCGGGATTAAAACTTTAAGGCTACTTTTGGTCAAGAAATCGGTTTTGTTACAGATAGTAGAGATATACCACGTGATAAGAGGAACCAAGCTTTCTACTCATGTGGTGCTAACCGGACATCTCAACTAGGTCGATAACTAAATTAATCAATTTTGAAATAATGATACTTTGAGAACATAACACATTACCACGCGTTTCAAGCTAATTCGGTTCTCATTTGCATCCCCTTCCCACTGGGATCGAACGGAGTGTATAGCCATCGTTCAATAAAGCAGAGTGTTACTGATTCGGACTTTTTTTTATACCACAGACGTGTAAGAGGAATATCTTAACTTCGTCATTGTACCTATCATGACTGATGCATATTCTCATAAATTAATTGTTTAGACATTTGAGGGGGAAAATAAAATGTTGGTATAATAATGGTATAATTGTATAATATAGCAATTTACGCCTTTCTCCACAAGTTTTGGTAGGGTCACAAGTTTAAGTTGACTATGGATGCAGAAATCGTCCACCATTACATTCCAGAATTATATCACATGTAAGAACAATATCTCATCTCTCTTGTGGTGCCATTTTTGTTATTGTCCGCTAATTTAGTCTGCCCTTAGTGGCTGCTGGGGATCTACTTTCCCGCCACAGCGTACCCAGCGTTCGTCACAGTGTACAGACATCAGTGGCCAACTGCGCGTAACGTTGATGTATACACTATTGTCTGATGTTAGTGGCTGCTCTTAATGGCTGCTACCTTCAAACAGGTCTTTTTTTCTTCGAAAGTCTCAGTTTCGTGTAACCATTTCATATATGAAAAATATGCCAACATAAGCCCAAAATCTGCTGATTAAAACGGTTCCACGCAGAGAGTTGGACATACGAAATCTGTTTTATTCCTATTAGATGCTATATTACAACAAAGATGTAAATAAATAAACAAAGTAAAACAAACAATCTCGAAATTAATTTTCTGTCTAAAATGCGTGTCATATTAATTATTAATCTCTTAATACTTTGTTTTACGTGACTTGTAGAGGAATTTACAGTATAAACTTGGTAGTAATGTATCATAAGGTCGATATTGCGAATGTAGGCATATATTTTACCTTCTTCTTTCCTTTATGTTTTCTTTGTGAGTGCGACTGGGGTGGAAATTCGTTCGGGTTCAGTATAATTTACATGTGAACATGAAAATAAGAAGATCGAAATGAACAAAACAAACAATTTTCTCATGGAAAGGTAACCGTTTGAGCAAAGATAAACTATACAAAAGATCGGCACAAAGTGTAAAAGGGGTCATTGTGCAGTTGTGGCTCCGCCGGGCGCGTATTTTTTTTTTTCCCAGGACGAACGTGGGTTTCAGGTTTTTCAGGAATTTACAAATACGTTTGAAATCAGAGTTAGAGTGTAGAAGCTGGGTTAGGGATCAAGTTTCATGGCCCGGCGGCAATTCGGTGAAGCCGACCAACCAAGGCAAACAATCCTTCATTCTCAGCATATTGCCCGAATTTTCACAAAAAATTTTTGGCCCTGGGGCTGCAAGAAAATCTACATCGGTACTCTGCAATAGACCATGGTACGTGTCCATCTCGCAAATGATGTTAGTGACATCACGAAGTCATGTGTTGCATATTAAATCTCTGCTACAAATTAAATCTCTGCTATAAGATGATTAGTGACATCGCAAAGGATGATTAGTGACATCACCATAGCTCCTAACTCTTGAGAAGGCAAATGCTGGTCCATGCCACGAAGCGCCGTCCTGGGGGAGGGGTATAAGGGGAGGGGGTGTCCCCCTCCCCCTTTTGATTTTTTTTTAATCCTGGTGATGCCTACATGTAAAATGGTGGCACTTAGAACACCCACAATTTCTGAGAAATATTTATTTTTTTGTGTGTAACATCAATAAATTGAATAGTAGGTGATAATTCATTCTTTCCCGTGGAATGAAAATGTTCGCTGCTCGCCCCAATGAAAAGAAATATAGGCTAATTTGAGGTTCAAATGATGCTGTAAAGGAGGTTTTATACTCTATTATGCTAAATGCTAAAGAAACTTGACAATTACAATGCGGGTTTTTCGGACGCTTGCGCGGGTCAGCGGGTTTGGGTGTTAGAATGCGGGTCCAACCCGCGAAATGCGGGTCAGTTGGGAGCTCTGCATCACCAAGTCATGTGTTGCATATTGATTAAATCTCTGCTACATATTAAATCTACTGCCCTAAGATTTGTTTGTACGCTAATACTCAGTTCGATCGACCGACCGGCCGACGATCACAGTTATATTGGTAATGGTACACATTACCCCAGTAACAATGCATGTAGCGGATGCCTGCCTCCAGATCTCATATTAATTAGCCGAATCGATCAGATGAAGTCTTCTTTCTTTGCATCTTGTCTTTTCAATGGTAAGGATTTCTTCCTCGGTGAATTGTTATTGTTTATTCTACGCCTTTGATTTGGTAGTCTACACGGAATGATTTATATCTTAATAAAACGTGATATAAGTTGCTTCAGTTGCCTACGCAACCTCACACTTCAGCAAGGCTGAGAAGCAAGGGGCTAGTACTAGTACTACTAGTAGTAACATAGATCTGCAGTGGGTTATGGCCTCTGATGTTAATTCTTACCTCTTATAAGTAAGATTAAGAACCAGACCGACTTAAGGTCTAGGCTCTTATTTCATATCAATTCCTTGTGTCAAAATGTGTACATTAAATCACACAAAATGTTAGTTACCATTCATTAACTTGTATCAGCTTTACCTAAAACCTGTGGTGTTGTCGAATAGGCTAGGCTAATTAAGTAACAGTACACACTGCAATGTTCTGAAAGAAGTCCTGATTTGCCCAACGTTTTAAATGGTAACAAATTCAACCAATTAGAAATCATTTCAAAATGTTTTGAAAGATAGCTACTCGCCATATCTCTCCAAATCCGTTTCAAGGAAATCATTAAACACTATTAAAGGGCAGGGTGAACAATGCTGTTGAAAACCTCGCTCTACAAGAGGCAGTGGCGTAGGAAGGTACTTTTGAGTGGGGGGGGGGGGCTGAAGACTGATGGCCGGCCTGGGGGAGGGGTCTAAGGGGAGGGGGTGTCCAGGTGGCCTCAGATGCAATTTGGTGCAATATAGCACACTTCAACACCCACTCCATTTTGTAAATAATTTTGCATTTTCACCTGGCCTTAGATGCAATTTGGTGCTCCAAATGAGATTTTTTTCTGCCAAAATGTTCTGAGCACCAAGAGCAGAAATGAAAAAGGGGTTTTCTGACTTGCGAAGCGGGGGGGCGGAATGATACTTCTGCCCCCCCCCATATTTTTCACTGCCCGCTGGTGTCCCCCAGCACTGACCCCCGGTTCCTACGCCCTTGACAAGAGGTAACCATAAGCAATTGAAGAGTGAAGTCTACAATTAGCCCCTCAAGTCCTGTCATAAACAGTCTTTGAATGAGAGGAAAGTTAGATCATTGGAAAGATAACTCTTTTCAGTCTAAAAAAAATTATCCGTCTCAAGCTAAGAATACAAAGAAGGTCACATATGAAAAGGCAAGCTGAATTTGGGTCCCTATGATAAAGCCATAGAAAGCTAAAGATGTTTCTCCCACTACAGCTAATTGCTGCTTATAGGAAAGGGCGAAAGGAATTAATATGGTCATAACGCTGTATCACATTTTTACAGAAATTCTATCTATCTCATTCGAGCATAACTATGGTATGAATGGCAACTCAGTATTGTAACAGGGGTCCAGGCCTAGGCCCAATCTCTTAACAAGAGATACATTCACAAAAAGGCAGCCTTGGCTATAGATACATTAAGATTGATAGAAAATCTCAATTACTGCCATAGCCTATGCTAAAGACTAAACCTGAGACAATAAATTCCAGCCAGCAAGGCGCATTTAGGCCTGATGCTGTTTGCTTTCAGTATCAAATGTCTACTCATGCATTTGGTAGAGGACTGTGCATAATGATGAAGTGTGCCGTTATGACGTATTTTGTTTGTTGACTATGTACAGTAGATGCCAGAGAGGAATTCCATCAAAATTCTTTGTTCATCGACAAATGTTATCATTTAAAATTGTAACTTTAGTAGAAACAACCACCATAGTATAGTTATATATAAAGTCCAATGTCCATGTGTTTTGTTTTGATGTTCTTTACCTTCTTTAGGATATCAATAAGGTCCTTACGATTTTGCAGGAGGCAACCCATCAGTTTGCAAACAAATCTTTGAACTCCTCGCAAGTAACTAAAGAAATCCTGAGTCAGGCTTACCACAACGACTGGACAGGAGATCACCTCGAGCACTTCTGTCACATCTACTACACGTGGACACTGGAAACTCCTGAAAATGTGGAAGTTTCTGCTGTTCTGGTACAAGATGTTATTTCACTTGAAATTGATGGTAGAAAGTTCAGAAGTCATTGGTTCCATAGATTGCAAGAAGACTTTCAAAATGCATCAGTCTTGAAGATGACAAACAGGAGACGATGGATCAACTTTGCTTCATACCTCTGCAAAATTTTAGTGAACCTCACCATCAATGGAGCTCCTATTCTGGTGATACTTGGACCGACCTGTACATGCCTGGATATGGTAAATTTAACGACAGTTTCACAAATATCTGTGTTTACATCAAGGGGTTAGTTAACCAACTGTACATTGCAGGGAAGGGTAAACTTTCGAGGCCCTCTCGGAGTGTTTTCTTGACTTCTATGTTTCAAGGATGATGGTCAAAGTCTTTGGTCAAAGTTGGTCAAAGTTTTTGAACTCCTCATCCAAAAGCAAGTATTTTGTCCAAGGTCAAAAAATTCAATGCCAAAGGTTCTAGAAGGTAACTGGAAGTGTCATTATTTATCAATGATGTGCAAACAATGTTTTCCATGTGAATAACAGACAATGAAACTATGGAATGATCTGGGGTTCCTTTATGTCTGTATCTGTAGACAAGCAATGCTTACGTTCAAGCTGTTTCTATGAAGAGAAGGCTAGAGAGTTAAAATTGGAATCATTCAAGGTCGGTTTTACAAATTCAGGAATATTCACAGGACAGTATACTGTATAAAGTCTGGGGACATTACCAAGGACCACTTGTAATACAAGAGAGGTACATTAAATCTGGGGACAATTCCTAAAAATGGAGGATGTCCAGCCACTTAAAGGGTGTGAAGACTCGCGCAAAAAGAAACGCCTAATGCCGGTAATCTGACCTAGTTTTGAATGAGGTGTAACAGAAGTGTTAGACACCACCATCGATCCCAGAAAATACACACACAGCTTGCTACCGTTGGTAATTAGACACTAGTGTACAGTCAGTACATACAGCTGCTGTCAATACCCACAGCACAGTGTATAAACTATACAGCGATGGACATCTCAGGTCCAGCTAAAGATAACAAGGTATCACGTGTCATTACTGTCTGCATTTTGTAGTGACACGAACAAAACGTCACTTGCAAGCAACAGAAAGTTAACTTTTTCAGATGGCCGCACACAGTTTGTGGCGAGTCTTCAATGCCTTTAAGGTTAAGAATGGGGAAGGGAGAAGTATGATGTAAACAGTAGCAAATAAGATTATAAGAAATAAGAGGTACCAATTTTGCAATATATCTTTAAGGTAGATTTAGTAAAGTAGGATTTATACAATCTAAATATCCTTAATGGTATTTGTATTGGCAATTCTATCCAATTCTTTTTTGTAATCAAACAAACTATTTGTTTATTCTGGGATAATTTATACTTCTGTTGCTCATTTACTGTTGCTCATTCACGACACTGTATTCTACTATTTTTCATTTGCTCAATTTTTAGTTGAAACTTGGAAGCTGTGAATCATAAATTTCGGACGTTTGTGCACTATTTAACGTCGCAAAGCTGAACTATTCTGTGTGGTTTGTTTTGATATATTTTATGGCTTCTCTTTTGACAGCTGTTAACAAGCCAAGATACTACCAGTGAAGAAATAGAATGTGGTGTAAAACAGGTAAAGTATGTGATGATGATGATGATGAGCAGGGGATAGTTTGACTGTTCAGATTTTGTGTAGTATTTGCAAAGGCTCTGAGCTTTCCCTCATATAAAATGATACATGGCTCCTGTGTACAAACACTGCTATACATCTGTGCCTGGATAAAATTGGATGAACTGATGAGTTAATTATTGGTACAGTTAGAAAAAGTATTTGTATTTGTACAAATTTTTTCGATTGACACTTGAAATTATGAATTTATAGATCTGACCTCATGGTTACAGGGATCATCTGTAAAACTTAAAACAAACAACTACTGTATATGTACTATAAAGTAAAGAAGTGATGATAGGCAGTGATAGATTTACAGTAGTATGTGTTCCCTAAAAACATTTGAGTACATACATCACTGTATAGGTTGATCCTTTTGACCTATTGTGCAAATTACTCCTCCATAGTGTAACTCCAAACTAGTTGATAAGTTAACTTTGTGTGCAATAAAAGCAAAGGTTTTTGCAAACACAACACATGGTAACAAGGACAAGGTTCTGCATATTGTTTGCAACTTCAATACAATTTTTATTTATTTCTTACATGTATTTAACAACCATTTTAACTAACTTCTTCATCATTAGGTTCGGTGTTATTTTCTTGCTGTATTGCTAAAAACAAAAAAAACTTTTCTTTTGTTCGTAGTTGGTCAACTGTGGCCCTCTGTTGATGGAATACTACCCTGACCGATTAGAACAGCTCATGACCAAAATCAGGCACAAGATACTTGCTAGCGACACCCCCCTTGTCGGTCAAACGTTCCTGTTGGAGGCATTTGAGCTTTATTTGGGAGAATGGAAGCTAAAAAGCAGCGTAAAGGAATACTACAAAAATCGTCTCTTTGAAATACAGGTTCCACTGAAAGACATCCATGATGATTAAGTTTTGGTCTGAGTTTGCTTCTCCAAGAATGAAAAGTGACTTCATGTTTTTGTTTGTTTATGAAAGTGACAGTACCCAACGTTACCAAAGTAATTATTTATTTTATTACTCAAGCCACAAAATTAGATTGCCTATACATAAGAAAACTTGAATTTTTCTTTGATAAAAGGAAGGAAAGTATCGTTACAGAGACCTGTATTAGAACGTTCTCAACCAATGAGCACAAGTAAGTTCATACTCTAAATCAGGGGTGGGCAACCTACGGCCCGCGGGCCACATGCGGCCCGCCAGTGATATTTTTGCGGCCTGTGAGATGTCTCAAGAAAAAGAAAAAATCAATCTATTTTACATCATCACAAAAAACAAGGTAGCTGCTTAAATTTTATCGGCACTAATGATGCTGTCAGGTAGGTCTACTATCCCCATTAATTATCAACTGTACTGTATTGATATTAGGATTTTGTGAATACAGATTAAGTACACACACCGATTGCTTGAAAGTCCTCGGAATCAAAGGTTTGAAATTAACAGCAGGTCGTTGGTTAGGTGCGGCCCAGTCAATTTTTCACCCCTTATATCTGGCCCATTCATTCAAAAAGGTTGCCCACCCCTGCTCTAAATGTAAAACTGAGAAATTTGTAAGACCCATATACTACTGGGGTGACCAGCATTTGGCTCCCAAAAGACTGCAAGTTTCATGAAAATATATTTTGAAGGGATATTCCAGTGGCAGATGATGTAACAGTCGTCTTAAAGAGAAGAATGTTCTAAGCTGTTAGTTGAAAGGAAAGTCATGATCTTGGCAGGTGTTCATAAGAAGGTTTATTTTCCTATGAATTTCCCTTTCTGGCATATGCTTTAGAATTTAATCACAATGCAAATTTTGTGGTAGAAATATTACTTACCTTGTCAGTAAACAAATTCTTAAACTATGAGAGATGGGGTGGGGGTTGGGGACATTTTCAGTTCAATTGCCATGACACCATTCACCTTACTGTTGCCAGATGAATTCACAAAATATGACCAAATTAGAAGAGGGATAAAATTACATATTTTTTGTCAAACAAACTACTATGAGGCTGTGATTGTGACCTAAAGATGTAGAAAGTTGCCAGCAGCTTTAGTCGAACAATCACTCCCCGGAATATCCCTGAAAGATTATCAACTCTTAATATACGGTGTGTTCTTTCAAGGTTAACATTGCCTCAAAGAGTATCAACTCTTAATATACGGTGTGTTCTTTCAAGGTTAACATTGCACAAGTAGAATAGAGCAGACTTCTGACAAGTAACTTTGAGTAATCATATGAGTCATATTTATATTTACAAAGGCCTTACGTGACCCAGACGACTAGGAATATTGTACATATACCAGTTGCAGTTAATTTGGTCCACACTTTCACCTTCCTATTAACATTGAACTATGGTAGTTCTGATGCTAACCCTTATACAAAAGGTAAACTTAACACTTATATACATCATAAGTTACAAAAGATTATTATATGCTTATTAATATTTCTCTCATGTATTTATCAGTACCTAGTGAGTTATTACCATGTCATGGCTTTCATCATTAAGAAGCTTAGAAGAACTTCTTCTTTTTTTCAGCGATAACAAGGAAAAAGATACAATTTCAAAAGTGCCTTATAAAAAACACTCACTCCAGTACTATCTAAAGGAACTTGGTAAATACACAGACATGCTCCAATTTTCTCAAAACTGATTGTATGTTCCAAGTCTGCAGTTATCATATTCATGAATATTGCATCGAGGCATTTATGCCAATAAAGCAATAATAATTTGTGACTTTAAAAGTTTGCTGCAGATCAAGAAGAGTTTCTGTAGTGTGTTTTTTATCATTATTATTATTATTATTATTCTATTATTTTCAACTGTTGTTTTGCAATTACTTCTATGTTTATTTTTAGCAGTAAAGTCTAACTCCCAATAATTCATGTGTTAAATTTAAAGTATCTCTATGGATGGTAACAGTACAACAAGCTTTAGATATCACAAAGAGGCTAGTCAAGTGTTTGGTGCAATTAATGGCTTCCTTTGTTTTCTCTCTTTTTCCTTTCATTCTTTGTTTTTGTTGATTTCTTCACATTAAACATCTCATCCCAGAGATTTTAACAAACATCTGGCCATTTTTTGTTTTTCCCCCTGCGAAATATATTTTCTTAATATTATGTGGTATAAAAGTTCAAATTGTGTACGTACACCATATCTTCAACCTTGCCTTAAACTTATATATAAAAGACCTTGATCATTCATTACCAGTTTATGTTATTTTTTATCGCTCCATGTTTGTTCTTGCTATATTTAGATTTAAGATGGCAGTATTTCACATTGCCTCTCCATTGTGCTGTTTACTTTGGTATTGAAAAACCATCAATAAATTCTGTTCAAGAAAAGTCATTTTTTATGTCACCATTTATTTTGTTAAATTTTCACACGAAATTTAAATCACCCTGTCACGTATGTCAGTACATGTGATGACCGCTAAAGATGACCTTCTACAACATATTTCTTACAGTAAAAGGAGAAACAAGCCCATCCTTCATTATTAATTTAGGAAAATGTGATAGACACTTACCTGTTATCAAAGAACTTGCCCAAACAGCTAAGATTTTTTTTTCAATTGGGAGATATCACATCCATGACATACAAAGCTGAAGACTTGATCAAGTATAATGATGACCTCATCAAGCCACATGTGCTTCAAATTTTTTTTTCCCTTTATTGCAGTGTTTATTTTTCTGTAATGGAGATGGCTTTTGCAAACACTGGATCAAAAATATTGAAGCTATTTACATAATTGAATGATGAAATTGGTTGAACATCAACTACGTGAAAAATATAAATCGAAGAGCTGGTAAAACATTTCAGATACAAGTGGCATTATGATATCACAGAGTTTCAAAATGACTGCTCCCAGACACGACTTTTAATCTAGGATATCTCCCAAATGGAGGAAGACTTTTCTTAGCTGTGTGTGACTCATAGGCGTCTACAGAGAAACATCCAGAGAGTGAAGGGGAGATGGGGGGGGGGGGAGGAGGGTTTTCAATAACCATGGTTCGGGGGTGGGTGAATTTTCTTAAATTATATCTGGCACCAGTAAATGCCTCATGGCACTCTCAAGCTTTCTCCTTTAAGGACAAGATTTCTTTTGAATTACCATGCTTCAGTGGATGGGTGCTTTTCCAGTTACTTGTAACCAGGGCCAGGCGGCCACACAGGTTGCATTAGCCTATAAAAATATAGACATCCATATGAAATCAGTGTTTCCAACTGGCGATGAGATATGCAACTCCATGGATTGCCCTCTTGTCTCTATCATTCATTACAGTGGTGGCGCTATTGACTTTTAGGTCAATGAGGGTGTTCTATCGAAATGGTAAAAGCTTTCGTTATAGTATTGTATCAATGAAGTTTAGACAAGGGGTGTGATTTAAAGCATTGAGATCTTTGATCTCATGGCTTGAATTTTAAATCATTGCTCTTAGAATTTTTACCCTTGCCTGTTTTCCCTTGCCTGCTGAAAAATGAAAGCTTTCTCCCAATGCTTACTGTCGATGAGGTAACTTTTGCATTTATCATAGTAATTAATTATTCAACAAAGTTAATTTGTTGAGTCTCAGGCCTTCTAAAGGTTTCTTTGTTTAACACTTTGAGGTCAAATTCTCAAATCTTTTTGGGGTCAACTTTAACTGATGCTTGTTTAGAATTGTGACGTTTACTCCTCAAACCTCTTTACTTCGATTTGCATGTGATGTTTTTTATTTTCTATAGGATGTCAAGAAGGTGATTGAGGTGTTGATGGAGGTAGTCTTTGAATACTTCTGAAATTGTGAAAAAGATTCATGACAATGGACAATTTTATCTATAATTTCAAATTATTTTATCGATATTGTAGATACAGTGTCTGTTTATACAACAAGAATCGTTGCAGTTAATTATGAAATAATTGAATGAATTATGATCAAATCAAATCTTAGATTAAATCATGTGACAATCTCCCTTTTTTATTACAAATTTAAACTTTTACAATTTATCACTGGTGACAGAACGATATTGAAAAATGGAGGGTGTTACTGTACTATTAGTGTCATTCAAAGTTTCATAATTTAATTACATGTTAGAATAATATCTACTTACATGTTCAAAATGTCAGAATATAGTAACAATACATGAGATATAGAAAATACTGTAACATGAAAAAGTATAATAAATTTAAAAAAACTACAAACTAAGCACATAAGTTCCATAAAGAACAATCTCAAGGTTTTGTTTCTAGGGTGATATTGCACAAGAAAAAAATTTGACAAGAATTCTTATAACTTAAAATGCTTGATGACTTACAAGGAATATTTAGTAGAAAGACCTGGTTTATACTAAAATATATAAAACAATGACG
>JAIPMN010014074.1:0-18917 GCA_020650975.1 Apostichopus californicus | reverse complement strand
TTACAAAATAAAAATGTTAACTAAGTTGTCAATTTGTTTTTTTGAAGAGATTAGGTTTCTCAAGCTGCCTTTACGTTTTTACTCCCCCCCACCCCCCCCCCCACCCCCCGCAAAATAAACCAACAGGAACTTTCATCAGCTTCTTCTGACTTATGAAATAATTTTCTCTTCATGAGAGGATTTTTTTTTATCAATAACCTATCAAAAAACACTTCTCAACACTTTTGTCCGGGGCATTGCCACCTCCAACGATGCTTGAATTAAGTTACCACAACCAATGGTCCATCCACCATCTTTTAAATACCACAAACCAAACCATGTGCACGCCCTTACAGAATACAAGTTGTATATAAACCCTGATAGAAAAAAGTTATAGTTGAACCACCACTCAGGGTTTGCTAACCATCCTCTCACCATCAGCCCAGCAATATTTCAGTTTAAATGTAATATGTAAGCTGAATATACAAAAAAAGCAAACCCAAAAGAGGGTGGGTCAAAGATAGGAGTGGGTTGGGTGGGGGGGGGGGGGAAGGAAGACAAGATCTTGTCAAGCCTTACCATCACCTCGTTTGAAAATTGAAATGTAAGGTAATGTATCATTTGAACCCATTGTTCATTGTCAACCAACATTTATCCTAATGAAGATGCTTATGGTCTTACAGATCTCCTGGACATGAACTGTGTGACACAAAGTAGCTCTGTCCTTAATTCTTTACAAGATGGTGCTTGATCAAACTATTAAGTGGTGAAGAAACAATCCCCCCACTTCTGAAGTAGAAACCTAATCCTTTTGAGCAGGGCAATCAATACATTAATGAATAGTCAATGGTTTAATCCCCCCCCCCCTCCCACATCCCCCTGGTAGCTTGTAGCTAACAATTGCTTGATTATAATTTAAGAAAAGAAAGAAAAAGGAACCAGTGTATTGCTACACTTACCAGACCTGACTCTGAAAGTAAAAACTGACAAGAATTGTAGCTGTATTGCATAACAGATAAAACGTGCCCCAAACCGGCCTCAAACTGATTGGAAAATAATATGAACAGAGAGATATGATGGAGAGTACTTGGGATTAATTTAATTATGAAGATTAATTTTCCATTTCATTTCCTGAAGTGGTGGTGTAGGTGAGCTTTAACAAATTTTTTCAGAAGTAAATCAATTTTAATCCATTTTCATAAGCCTTCAAAGTTATCATTAAATATTACATTTTAAATTTTTTATAAGATTTCACCAGTTTGATCATTTCATTTGGAAAGTCTAATGAGATTATGGTGCTTTTTAGTGAGTTTACTAAATTGAATAATTTTTTTGGCTTTTCTCGAATTATCTCAAGAGGCTTGGAAGCATGAAACGATATCCCCGGAGCTATATTAAAAACCTTTTACGAATCATTCCACCAAATCGAAACAAACGTATATATAGTAACAAGGAAAGCTATAGTTTTACGTTTTTGACAGCAGAGTAAAAATTACAGGGATTCAGCATGAATGAGCAGGTAACACAATGTCTTTCTACATCCTTCACGTATCTCACTCATTATAACATGTTCACGTTGAGTTTATCGTGAGATACCCAAGAAGCATCGAAACCTAGACAGGGTGACACAAAGTAGAAACTCAAACCACACACCCTGAGAAATTTCTTCCCTACCACCCCCCCCCTCCCCTCCCCTTCAAAAAAAGAAGAAAAATAGACATATTTCAGGCTTTACCTTCAGATGCTTGAGTTGCATTTTGTAGTGATTTAACTGTACTCTCCAAACTGTCCAATCTTTGAAGCGCGTTATTGAATTTGACGTCGTGCTGGACGGAGCTCTCGTTAAGTATCTGTAGGCCATCCTCCAATCCCCGTAAGCTGCCCTGGATCTCTTCTCTGAAGACGCCATACGTCTGCTCCAGGACAGTCTGGAACCCTCGGGTGGTCTCGTTGTTTAGAAGGTTATTGTTCAGGTCTTCAGGGTTGAGCTGAATGAAAGATATTTAAACAGGAGCCAACAATAATTTCTGGCGAGTCTAATACTTTTCTCAGAATCTGACAGAAGCCGTGCTTTCGCCTCGGAACTTGCCACAGACTGGTGGCACCCATACTCAAACATTTAAGTGAATGATGAAGGATACTGTATGTTAAAACATACATCTGTTACTTAAGTCCAGCTAAGATGTTATGATATCTAAGGGAGAGGTTGTGAGTGGAGGGGTGGACCACCCCCTTTCAGAAATTTTGGCAAAATGGAAGGGTGCTTAGATGCCAAAAAAAGGTCCTATATATTGCAACTTTTGAAACGGTGTTGAACAATTTCGACTGTTTAAGTTGTACCGCACATACATGCTATCTATTTATGTAATGTACACTAGGTTTTTTTTCTTAATATTCTGTCTGGGGGTGGAAGGGGTTGGAGAGAGGGAGGGGGAGATGATTAAAGCCCCCAGAAGTATACATGGTTGCATCCCTGTCCACCATAATCCCACTTGGATTGATTTAACTTGGCATTAATGAGAGCAGTCTGCATAGATTGTAATAGCAGCGCATTATGCTCGTAGAAACCGGGGAAAACAATTCGGTACATGGTTCACAACCAGCTAACCGGAAGCAGCCAAATGGTTGTAGCATGGTGGCTTCAATCATTGCACACATAAGACGATGATCTTACAAGCTTAAAAAACACCTTTCAAGAAAAAGTCACCCCCAAAGACACTAAATAAGTTCACGGTACTGACACACGCTCAATCAAAGTGTCTTTACAGTCGCTAGACTGTTACCGTGTGTCAGATCATAACAGTGTTATGTCTAGTCTACTGTCACAACTTCCTTGCAAAGAATAGAACAGAAACTACCCCCCCCCCCATATAATATCATACCAATCAAAATGACTACATACTTGTTGAACAGTGACCTCTAAGCTTCTAAGTCTACCCTCTATAGCGCTCTGCCAGACTGTTGAGATGTTGAACGTCGGACTTCCTCCAGCCGTCGTCGGGGGCGATCCATCATCTACATTTGTAACGTCGTCATCCCCGGATATTTCCTTCTGGACTATTGCCATCTGATAGGGGGAGAGATGGATAAAAAGGGATTACTCACATAAAAGTTGAGGAGGGTCTTACACTTTGATCCTAGCAGGGTTCAGAAACAGATGGAAAAGGTACCGGCTAGGATTGAACGTCAGGCCCTCTAACTATTACACGTAAACCTACACAGGACTGTCTGCAGTAAAAGAGGTATTTTTTCCTCTCTTTTGACAATGAATAATTTATCAGAGAAGATACAACATCAAAATATTGTAAGTAGCAAAAAGAAATCTTTAGCAATGTCAAGTTTTCATTTATATATTTTAGAAATACAGGCCAAAAATTGATGGAAGAATGTATATAATTGCATGTTAGCCATCTACTTACCAAATACGTCACATTTTTCTGTAAAACGTCCAATAGCTCCATGCTCGTGGAATCACCCTGAGAACTGCTCGCCCCCCTCAGTGCCAACACCTCGGTGTTGAGATGGTCAATCGTATCATTGAGGCTGTTGACGGTTTTGTTGATGGCTTCTAGAGACTGAACATATCAGAAAGTAAAAAAAGAAGTAAAAAAGTTTAAAAAAATACAGAAGGTATCAGAACGTATCAGAAAAGTAAAAAAGTAAAAAAAAAAAAATGTATCAGAACGTATCAGAAAAGTTAAAAAAAAAGGAAAAATTTAAATTTCCAGCGACCGTTGGAATTCGACAGATCGGTTGAACCGACAGACAAAGATTTGCGACTGTTTCCAGCAAGTTCTGATCAATTGAAATAAAACTACAATATTTCCACATGTCCATTGCCTCATTTTCCAGTTGTCCATGCCTATTCCCCTTCCACCTCTATACACAGTTGGTGACTATCTCTCACGAGCCATTCAAGTTGAAAAGTGACCTCTAGATCTATGGTCAATGTTTAATACAATGTTGTACTCGATTAAGTCGTAGCAAGTCATGGCTCAAATCACTTAATTCCAAGAAATGAAGCGACTAGAACAAGAGGATTGTGAAGATGTTAGGCGGCTTGAGGGAACGATGACTGGATTCCCGGTACGGAAAATCAACCAATCAGAAAACATTTATACAGCGCCAATATCAACAACAGTTGTTGAAAGGCGCTAAAAAATATTTAAAATAAAAATAAACTAAAACTGTTAGCAAACTGCTTATCCACTAGAGAGCCTGTGTAGAGAGCCTGTGTAAGAAGTTGGCCTGTTTTTCGATCCTAGCAGGATCTTCTTCAAAGGCTTAAATATTTACATGAAAATTAATCGCAATACATTTGTTCGAACAGATAAATCACTACTTCTGGTAGAGAATCGAAAAAATATTAAACTACTCTTTTCGAGTTTTTTTTGTGACCTACGGTCTTCAGCATATCTATTGATTAAACTGCTGATTAAAAGGAAGTGAAAAAGAGAAAAAAGAAATCCTATCGACGATCAAGACGGAAATTGAATGTTTGATGACTTAACTCACCTGTTGTAAGACCAGAATATTATCTGGTGTAGTGACACCTGTATTAGAACCGTCTGGTTTATCGGTTGTGGAAGAGGAACTCTGTGACAGCTGCGTGACTCTCTCGGTTAAGGAGGCCACATCAGTCTGTAGGAGACAAAAAGGGGAAAAAATACTATGCAAAAATACATAAGATGCATCATAACGTATAAAGCTCATTACTTTATTTTCCTTATTTTTTTCTCTGATTGCTTCCACGTGGATACCCAATCGTTTTTTTCTTCTTTCACAGGAAGATCATCTCATCAATATAGGTAATGAATGATAAAAATGGTGTCGGAGTTCATTTTAAGAATACACACCCAACATGCCAGCATTGCAAGGACACCAATGACATCAAACGTTACAAATGCGGGGAAAGATTTTAAAGGATTTTTCTGATTGTCCCTAGGGCAACCTGGCCTTTACTTATTGGTTGTCTGAACAGCAAATTTGGTTGTCCAGAAAAATGTAGCTAAAATAGACATGAAGAATACATACATGTACACTGTTCACAGGTCAGCTTTGGAGGTCATACCAATCATCATTTTAACCTACTTGGGGGTACTTAGTTACAATGCAATCTGAATACCATGAATACAACAAGTCGTCTGTCGGACAACCCCCAAAGCTGATTTGGGTTGTCCGAATAGAAATTTGGTCCTCTGGGATGACCGGACAACCATTTAAGATTTCCCTTGAAATTTCAAGATAGCATATGTTTGTATATATTAGTTTTTTCACTGTTCTTGATTTTCCACTCATTACGATTTCAATTATATATATATTCATTTGCATTTGTCGTTTACCTCCATTTCATTAACAAAGTCTGTTCAAAGTATCTCTTTCGAGATCCAGCTTTAGGTATCACAAATGATTTCGAGTTGGTTAGCATCATGTTTGATCTCTAGAGTAAGGCAAAATATGTCACCAAAGCAGAACTAGTATTGTTCGATACAGGTGACAAACTTCCAACCTCTGGACATACATCAGCGTCCATAGCCTATATATATATAATTGAAATCGTAATGAGTTATAAAATCCAGAACAGTGAAAAAACTTCCAGCCTCCACCGGGATTCAAACCCGGGCCTCCCGCTTTATATGCGGACACCCTAACCACTAGGCTATGGACGCTGATTACATATGTATATATATAATTATATAAATACAGACTTTCAAATCATAAGTCAATCCACATGGCATGATATAAGCATAATTTGGTAACCCAAAGTTTGTTTCTTTGCACTTGGACACACAAATTCCTGAAGAGGATTATAGCTATTGCGTACCCTTACATATACACATGCACTCAAGCAAGGCAGTGCTTACCTTTAAATTAGTAATAGATTCTTCATTCGCACCCACTTTGTCTGTAAGATCTGCTTTTGCAGCCTGTAATGCCAGGTTTACTTGGTTAATATTCTGCAAAGATGATGATATGTCAGGAGGGTAACAACATTTGGAGAAATTGATTTCACATTCCACCCTCTCATGTTTAGAACTGAAGAGCAGGTTACCGGTTAGGGCAAGCAACATGGAATGTTCCGTATTGCCGTAACCATAACCACCTGCCTCAGTTCAGACGGTTGCTTAAATAAAGGAACAAGAACTCAATAACAATAGCCATATGATCCTAAGGAAGCTGTCAATGTGGGAGTATCGTACCTCTTCAATGCAGGGTTGAAGCTACATGGCAGTTTTAGTGGTGTGGTGGACACACATATCTCATTTCCATTAACGGTGGTTATGAGCAAGTGAGGACAGTGCCTCATCTGGAAGCTCCTGTGTTTGTACAGCTATTAAGCATTAACAGAGTTAGCATTTCAAACTTTGACCAACTTGATACATCATGTGTGCACAAAGAATTATCTCAAAGATCCACTCTATGTCAGTTCTGTTCCTTTAAATTAATGAAATTTCTATCTGGTATTAATAGCTATCAAAGGAGACACTTTAAAATTAAAAAACATGCATAAAGAAATTGAAGTTTGTTTTTCAGTAAACCCTTTTCAACCACTTTTTAACAATCAGGGGTTAGTGTTGTGAGAAGTGGTATGAAAGTATTAATGCGTAAACCTGCCCTAAGAATATAGAGTAGTTCCATTTTTATACCCAACTTCAAGAAAGGCTTAAACCTTTTTTTCTTACGATGAAAGAATTATTACCTACTGAGTAATTGTGATCAGTTAATTTGTTCCATGCAAGCTTCCAAAGTTTCTAAAACAGATTCATAATTAGCACAGTAGGCTAAAACCAAAAACCAGGTTTATATATACTTAGGCTATTCATCTTGCATTGCCTACTGTACAGTTTAGTACAGTAGGCTAAAACCAAAACCAGGTTTATATAAACTTAGGCTATACATCTTGCATTGCCTACTGTACAGTTTCCCTATTGACTGTTCTAAACTTTTAAGGAATATCATACCTCTCCAATTTTACTATTATCTTCTGTGTGTGATAGGGATGAATCTTGCAGATCCTTCACCGTTTTTTGCAGCTTATTAATTACTTCTTGTAAATTAATTATCTGAATGAAAACAAAGATAAAATTATTAATTTACATCTGGAGAAAGTACTTGAAAATTCACTGACAACCCATACATAATTAATTAATATTCTGATAAACTTGTAAAGTGGAAATTTTAAAAGCAAGTGGCATTTAAAGAAGAAAACACAAAGAACCTTTTCAGATTTGGATGTTCTTTAATAATGTGTGCAAAGACAAACGTGTTGTATGTTAGAAGATGGAGGTGCAACAGGTGTCTGACAAGCAGGGCTGAATCTATGGTCCATTCAGCAATCTCATCGCACGTTTCTTGTTACCTTTAGGCATGAAATGTTGCATTCTGGCATATCTGGGCTATATATATATATTATGTAAAGGTATATAATTAGGTCAACACGCATGAGTTGTGCTAATAACTACTTTTAATATTTTGGAGGGGGGATTGAAAAAGGGGTATACACTCCCCCCCCCCCACACCCCCACACCACAAAATGTTCCTGATAGAGTTCATAAGGTTTGCTTTGATGATGATACGTGTGCTCACTGAATTCATTGTTCTAACATTAAAGTACTCACTGATGTATTTAAATTTCCTACTTTGGTTAATAACGCAGGCATATGTCCTACTTTGCTCTGAAGATCTGTGATTGAATTGTTCAGAGGGTCTGTAGGCTGAGATCTTGTTTCGACTGAGAAAAGAGAAAGGCGAAAATGACATCGATGCAACAACATGAACCAGACGGCTGACAGAATTTGGAGATTTTATGAGAAGAAATAACATAAAATAAGTGCATATATACTGTAAAAGATTCACAGTTAGTGTGGGGCGCTGTTGATTTACATGTGATATATATATATATATATTTATATATATAGATATATATATTGTCCCCATGATACCTCCCCTCCCCCCTTAAAAAAAAAATTGTGTGTTTAACATGCCCTAGTTGCTTCTTCACATAAACTTAAATGGAGTGCATGCAAAAAATCTAAACTTTTTGGGTGAGGATTTTGAACAAAGATAAAATCAAGCACTTTGTTTGACCAAGGAAACCGAAAAAGTCAGTTTTGTTTGCCATCTGACGGATTGATTGATGAAGCCACGATGGGAAGCGCGATATGGACACCTGTCCATACTCTTAAGATACTTCAATATCGGATTGAACAGTTACCATGTACTAATTATATGCACATACAGTAGTGGGCTGATTGGAAATAACACTGTCCCACTAACTGTTTATGATACACGCATAGGATTGATTAAGTGAACAAATAACATGGCAGGTTTTTGTGCAACAGTGCTTTGTAAGTTTCTAAAGATTAAACGCTAAACATTGCTTTTATGCTAAGAACCTGAAGTACTGTACTTCCCCAATAGTGTAATACTTTTATGTGATTGTTAGACTAATGTAATTTCATACGATCAGCTTATGTATTATTTATTAAACAGTAATGGGTCTCATTCTCTTGGACCTGAAATAACCTGATGCTTTCATGATAACATCAAAGACAGAAAGATACTTCGTGTATCTGTCACCACACACGATATCTTCAACAAATGTTTATGTTGGCCGATGCATAATGTATGCAATCTGCAGTTTTGCCAAACTGATACCGCCACTGTTTTGACGTTTAATTAAAAGCACCACTAATCAGGACTGACGAGAAGATGGAGAGGGATATGACCCCAGGGTCAATTATGTGGCCCAGAGAAATATGGAGTGGGCCTTGGAAACGATCATAGGATAAAGAATTGTGTATTTCAGTTTTCATATATCTACTAAAGGAAAAATGCGGAATTTAAAATGGGGACACTCAGGGTGACAGAATTGTCACCCTGGGACTCTCCCTGGCTCTCAGATGACTCTGATTTTCGGGTTGTGAAATTTGGTAGAAAATGATTGCTTGCTAACTGAGATGCAGCATGTCAACCCAACAGGTTATTTTATTAAAATTAATCTGACACAGAGGATCTTAACTTTTGTGTGTGTCTATGAAAGAGTTCCTGTTTGGACTTTAATAATCTATTCCCTCACAAGTAAAGCTGCTTTTCTTCATTCATCTCACTGTTCATATTCTACCCATAAAATTGCTAACTACGGTAGAAAAGAGGAGATATCCTTGGAATTAATGAAATAATCACATCGCTAAATCATTACAAACATACTAACTTTTTACCACCTGAAACATCATTTTCACCATCTTATACCGGCAAACATAATTTTAATAGTCTCTGAAATACTGAACATATCCAATCAAGTTAACTCATTACATAACTTTTGTCTATAAATCTAACTCCAAGCTGCTGCTGTAATTTCATTAACCTACATTCTTAATTCCTTCTGATAATAATAATAATAATAATACAAATAATAATAATAATAATAAAAATAATAATGATATCATAATAATAATAATCAGCAGTTATTTTTACGACGCTTACGCGACCACAAATGTGGGAGAAACCCGCAAGGGCTTATGGATTACAACTTACACGTCGGGTGGCTTCCAATTCAACATTTTAACTAAAATTTGGAATCTTTTTCAATTTAGAAAGTCATTTCAGATGGGAAAACCGTAGATTGCTCTTGGATGAAAAACCGACCTTACTATGACCCGGCCGGGAATCCAACCCCGAACCCTCCCGATTGCGAAGCCTCATTGCTTCAAATGCAATAATGATGATTATAATGTAGATTTATATAGCGCCACTCCAGGAAACGAGTAACTGCCCTTAATGATGCCCTTAATGATGCCCTTAATGATGCCCTTAAAGATGCCCTTAATGAGTAACGACGCTTATTGATACAAAATTGGTGGCTCACCTGTCTCTAATCTTTTCCTCAAAACATCGAGGTCATGTTTGAGTTCAAGATGCATCAAGATGACGCCAAAGGTGAGAGAAATACAGCCAGCGATTAGAACGAATAGAAACAAACGGATACATAAGGAACAGAGGGCGCCCTTCCTATAGGAGATGAAGAAGAAAAAGAGAAGAGAGAGATGATTATGATAGCAATGAATATATTCAACACATACTTGTACAGTAAATACTTTATGCTGAGAGAGGACATGAAAAGCACATTGTAGTAAATGTTCCTCATTTACACATGTAATTAGTAATCAGCCCAATGGTGTATGCAAAGGTGGGGTGCGGGTGTGGGGCGGGGCGGCAGGGAGTTTGTCACCTCCTCCCTACCTCCCAGCATCAGTCGTGGGGGATATGGTTCAGTCTTTTGGGGCTATTTATCTTCAGCAGGGGAAGAATAAGACTCACTACTTTTGGTGAACATCAGTACAACATCATATTCAAACCTCACAATAAAGAATCAAGATTATTTGATATATTAGCACAACTTTGCATTTAGAGCTAATTATAGACCTAATTCATACTGTACTCTAAGTATGCCTCGGAATGCAACCATTTGACATCTAAACCTTGCTTGCGGAGGAAACCCCTCAATATGGCAGTCAGCTTCAATGACCCAACGGCCATATCCCCCTCCTTGATAAACTCCTCTCTTTGCCTCCGGCCTTTCCGGAAAAGGTTCATGCCCCTACCGATATCAGTCAGGGAAATTTTAGAATTGTTCCCCATCTCCTAATTCTAAGGAAATTCTTAAGACTGAGAATTTGAGGAAGACCATCCTACACCCTACTGAAGGCCTCAATCCAACAGTCCATCAATCTAACAATGTGTGATATATAGCTACCTTCACCTTTTGTTCCCTTTATATCAGTAAGTATTGCTTATTACTTCATCAGCTCCTCTAAAATGGTCTATAATGCAAGAGTGACCATGTACACACCATCAAGCACGGTACAAATTAGTAATTTTAGCAAAAACAGAAAACAACGTTGTGTGGGTATCTTCAGAACAAACGCAATATTTGTAACGACATATGTAGTAAAAACCTTTTTCGTGATGACATGTAATAATTTGTAAATCAGCCTTCGACGACACACTCTTTATCCAATTGTTCCACATCTGACCTACTGCTAATTATTAACAATACATAAATAATTATTTTATACCAGAGGTGTTCAACATGTGTTGGTTGCTTTGCAATACACGTTTCATTTTTTTTACAAATCACTTCTTTTACCATGAGGACACACACACTTCCATGAGGACACAAACACACAACAGCAATGACTTTGACATCATCCATGGGTAGAATGAGAACTATGTACATTAACACTATTGGGCATTTTTCAATACATAGAGCATAAAGTCACATTCTATCATTTGAATGAAACTTCTGTGCGATCCTTGGCTACACAGTATGCAACGTACTGTGGCTTCTTCCTGGATCGCCACCCCTTCTTCACCAGCAAAGAAATGGTTTTCATAGGGATTGGCACCAACTAAGGAATGGATCCCTCAGTTGGTAAGAGAGCAGGGTTTGTATGGTCGGTCACTGTCTCAAATCCCATTCTAGCCAAGTACTTCTTTGCTCTTTTTAGGTTTAATATATTGATAATATTATTTAAGGAAACTTGACAGAGAGGGGTAGCAAAGTGGGCGAGAGCGATTAGTTAAAATTTATGTCCTTCCCTTGACCCATTTTCCTATAGACTTTATTCTCTAGTTCACAACAAATTTTCTTTTATACACTGGGCCTTCTCTATATTATTCTAAACAAAGATGTGTGCTAAGGTATATTTCTTTCAGTTTCCACTTATTTTCACTTCACAATTAGGACCTACACAATAATACTAAGTTATATACACTTGTTTTTGACAGGGATTGACTTTAAAAAGAAAAATCCTCCAAATAATTGTTTTACCTGATAAATTGCTACATTTTTACTTTTAATTGTTGATTAACAAGAATCCATCTGATCCGATTGACTTTGCTTAAATTTTATTCATCGTATTCTGTTGTTATTATTCACTATACAATGCACAAATGAAAAACTGGTATTGTTTACAGAGTCTACTTTCAATAACATATAGTACAGTCCATTTCAAATCAGGACTCCATTATATTTATCCCATTACACTTTCAGCATATACAGTAATATAGCTGTCCAGTGTCCACTTAATGCTATATGCTTTCTGTATTTATTCTGCACTATACAATGCACAGATGAAGAACTGGTATTGTTTGCAGGCTCTACTGTACATAACATATAGAACAGTCCATTTCATATGATCAGGACTCTATTATATTTATCCCATTACACAGATTTCAGCGTACAGTAATACAGCTGTCCAGTGTCCACTTAATGCTATCTAGCCTAGATGTAAAGTGCCATCCATACAGTAAGTGCATTATGATAGAGAAGCTGGTTGGAGGGACAAAAAAGTGTGTTAACGATCTAACGCATCACTTGATTGTATACTGGAGGAAGAAAACAATTCCATGAAAACTGCCTTGCTCAGAAAAGGGATTGAGAATAATCCACATCAATGTCATAATATTATCAGCACAATCCACATCAATGTCATAATTTTATCAGCACAATCCAAATCAATGTCATAATATTATCAATACTATAGGCCTATTTTATTTTAATTTTGTAAATTAAATTCCAAAACTGTCAAACAAATTTGAAAAGTTCTTTAAACTTTCCTTATCATTTTAGCATGGATATATCAAACAATTTGTTAGGTCCTATGGAAATTAGATATAAAGTAGTCCCCTAATTTCCTCTAACATCTTTGCCATCAACTTTTCAATCACTGTCTGTGACATGACAGACAGTGACAAACATACCAATTTTTTTTTTTTTTAAATCTTAGATTCATGAGGCATTCTTTCATGCCTTGGCTGTGAAAATTTCCAATTTAACATTATGACATGAACACTTGATTAAATTTGTAATGCTTCAGATGTATGAGTTAAAAATCAATCCTTCAAAAGTCATTGCTATCTTTAAATATACATTAACTTCTGCCCTCCCCCCCGCCCCCCCCACCAAAAAAAAAAAGAAAACCTGAGCTGTAATTTCAAAAATGTCACCTGGACTTGAATACCAGACAGAAAAATTGAATCTTTATTCATGAATGTGCTGTAGATAGGAATAGTCAGATATATATGCTGTAGGTTTAATACAGTATATAATTTAAGTAAAATCTGGCATACACATATATACAAGGCTTTCCCTTCCTGTAAATCATCATCATTTATCTACCATGACTTCCTCCAGACATCTAATTAAAGATTACTCCAGTTTTTCTTATCAATTAGAGAAAGGGTTAGTCTGAACACTTTGAAGCGTTGGACACGTGCAGTAAACAGGCAGTAAACAAGCTGGAAAGTGATTACGCTGATTGGAATTCCAGACCAACCCTCGATACTCGAGTAATCAGGAAGACGGACTCTGTTACTTAATAATATTACCAATATACATCATATTAAAGTGAAAACGGTAATAATTTACAAATTGAAAAATCCATATCTCAAATAACAGTACTAGAAAGCATAAGAAAACCAAAAAATTGAAAACATTCACAGGATTCTCTTTCACATTTGAGAATGCATGGGGAGGGTGGGGGGGAGGGGGGTCTGATACTGTATAAGCTATCAAGATAGTGTGAACACTCTAGTACTCAGCATCAGAAAGGTAATTATAATTTCCATTATAGAGAGGATCCCAACCCCCCCACCCCCCCCACCAAAGGGCAATCAAGATAGCAACTGTGTACAATTTTTAGGGATCACATTGAAAGAGTCCGGGATCGGCTTTATTACCTCCACGAGGGAAAATATACAGTAGAAGCTGATCGCCGTTTGCATTCACAAATGTGAACAAGTTAGACCAGAGTTTGAAATAATCAAAATAAAAACATTAAGAACTGTACAGTAACATTATGAAGGGTCCTTAAACTGACTCCTCAATCGTTCCTCCCTCCCTCCCCCCCCCCACCCTTTGGTCCTGTACAAAAGGTGTATGTTCCTTCACAAGTTAAGTACCGTACATTGGAACAGAACAGACTGAATATTACAGTGACAGGCCTTTCGATACACATTTTCCACCACGGAATGCTCAACCTCTTAGATTTGATCACTCAACTAATTAACCTTGGATGATTCCTTTGACTTGTGTTAAGTGTGCTTTTGGCATCTGTTCTATGGTTAAGGATTAATGCAAAATGAAACCCTCACCATCATCATGATGTAACCTTCAATATGCCATTAGAGATGTTGTAAATACTGTACATCGAAGAAAGCTGTACAATCCATAACTTGTGAGATAACACACTTTTGCTCTTCCTCTAAACAAAGTGCACAAACAAAGTATTAAATAACAAGTACAAACATAACCTAAATGAGCAAAGTCAGCAAACTTGCTCTTGAAGATGTTTTCTTCATTCGTTGACCTGTATTTATCTTCTTTCAGCGAGGTGGGATTTGCAAATTATGTTATCATGAACATCCTGAACTTTTGAATTGTTTTCCCCCTCACTTTAACACGACGTATGTTTTCATCACAAATACATTCATGAACAGACCAACCTCTAGGCAAACTCAAGATATTCTCCAGGAACTATCAAGTCACAGTTTTGGACAAAATGGCAGCCCACCCACATGGCTTATGTATAGTGTATATCTGCAAGGTTTACACTCAGAAAAGTGCGTACAAAGTCTCAACATTTCTCCTGGGAATGAATATCTTGTGCATGGAATGAGTGAGCTACGTGCTGAACAGGACCAACAGCAAATTGCCATCTGTGCCCGCATACCCCTTGCCGTGATGCCCTAAAAATTCATCCGTTACGGACGGCAACAACTGATGTGTCCATTCATTCCAGTTGTTATAGGTTTCCTCATAATTAGCTGGATCGGTAATCAAAGTATCATATCAAACTAAAAACAGGACTTAACAATTCTCCCAAAACCCCAGCTATATTTGAGACAGAAAACAACTATTAAGCAGCTCTGCATTTGGAACACAAAGCTCTAGAAATACATTCTTACAAATAAATGAAATCACTTGAACCTCTGGAGGACTCACATGACCTCTACTCCTCT
Source organism: Apostichopus californicus (assembly GCA_020650975.1). Lineage (NCBI taxonomy): Eukaryota > Metazoa > Echinodermata > Holothuroidea > Aspidochirotida > Stichopodidae > Apostichopus > Apostichopus californicus. Next base: position 3,914 of record JAIPMN010014074.1, on the reverse strand, counting down.
ACAAAATGATAAGATTGTTGGATCCAGACATCAAGTATGGAGTTCATTCAAGCTTTGATTTTGAAGTTTGCAAGTCTTCAGACTATGATCTCTGATGAAATCAAATGACACTTTGCCTTTACAAAATATTTACATTTTTTTCCATCACATATTAATATCAAGAATGGAGTACAAGCTATGATTTTAAATTAACAATTGAAAGGTCTTAATATTATGACTTCTGGTGACCTCAAATGACATTTGATCTCTTCAAAAAACAAAAGAGTACTTTTACTTCCTAATATGGATCCACAATCTACAATTGGAATTCAACGTAGCATTTGCTTTTGAAGTTATCAAGGTTTTCAGACTTTCACCTCTGTTAATGTCAAATGTCCTTTCACAGCCAGAGATAACAATAAGGCTTTTCTTTTCACTAAAATGCATCCAAATACCTAGTATGAAGTTGAGCCACTTTCCACTATATTAGTTTTTAGTTATATAGTATTGCATCAGCAGGGAAACAAAAGTGGCCAGGTGCACTTAAGCAAGCCCTTCTATCCATATTTGACCAATCCATATAAGCAATATTTCAGAAACAACTAACAATCATACAAAATTTATATGTGGTAGGGGGGGGGGGGAGAAGGGTGTTCTGATGGAGAAGTCTTTGATCACTGAAGTTTGAATAAACACTAACTTTATGTGTTTTCCATACTCGGGTGTTAACAAATTTCTTCCCATTTGCAGAAAATATACAATAAACTTTAGTGCAAGCAAAGTTTGGCAGCCAATGCATTGCTACATTTCTACTTGCTAAATGTTAGTGAGTTCAAATACAAGACTTTTTCAAATCTCATTCAGGTGGATTCTGATCAAACTGTGATGAAGTAACATATAGCCTATGCTACAGTTAATATAAAGCTAACCTAACAACTGAGATATCTTATTAGCCTCCCTCAACTTTGAATGGACATTTGTGTTCTAGTCTTAGCAACACAGCCATTAAACATAATGGATTGGACAAGAAATGAAGAGCTGCCATCATTAATATTACTTCTAAATACTGGGGTGATATAAACTTTGAAGACTAGGACTACCTATGCCCAGGGTTATGTTGGAAAGTTGCAACCTTTTTGAAAATAGCAAGGGCTGAATTTTTCTCAAAAAAGAATTAGAGGCATTAGGACACATACAAAGTCAATGGGGAAATGGAAAACCATGAGTTAAACAACATGTCTAATGCTAGGCCCTAACTTAGGCTTATAAGTAACACTAACTGTGAGTGGTTAAAACTTACAATACATGCAAGTGTGTATAGCCTAACAAGTATTGGCCTTACTTTGGCTGGGCCTACTTATTACCTTAATTTAAGCTGTTAGCATTGTGCTTAATTATTTTTGGTGGGAATTGACATCAAGCAGGAACTGCAGGCTTAGGTCTATCACTAAAAGTTAGGCCTAAGCCTATGGTCTAATGTTAGTCAATAGGTAAGGCTTAGTCTTGGCCTAACTTAGGCCTAGGCCTGGCTGAACTGACAATCATAGTTCATAAATATATTAATATTAGCTTGCCCATAGAACGACTTTCTTTCTAACATTACCTCCTGACAACTGTTTGCTTTCTTGGTTGCATAATAAATTCGTCGAACTCTGATGAGTTCGACTCAGAATCCAGATTTTGCAGTAACTCATGTCCATCTTTACTGCGTTTTGGACGTGACTTTTTGCCGTTCATTAGTAAAGCATCAAGTTCCTTTCTTTTCTTCATCTTCTTCCCACCTCTTGGAATTTGAAAGGAGACCTTTTCGGGATCCAGGTTACCAAATAATATTTGAGGACATTCCAATATCAAAAAATCTCCAACTGTCACCTATGATATTTACTTAACTTTCGTGAGCGGTGGTAACGTTGTCTTGATTGATGTTTGACTAGCCTATGTGAATGTGAATCACAATGCTGCACGCAGGCTAGGCCTGTATGCTTTCAATCAGCTGACTTTGATAACAACACACACAGTAACAACACTTGGAGTTAAACAGTAGTGAACATACCGTTAGGCTATCATAATTAAATATATTTATAGGACTGTTAGGCTGGTTTGGTCTACAAGCTAACATTGTAGAAGCAGGTTAGGTTCATTCAGAGGCTAAACCCCAAAATAGTGTGTTAGCGTAGTGTGTTGTTATCTCTAAATGAAGGTGACCAAAAACGGAACAGCAAAATTTCGATTTCCTATGTTTACTGAAATCGCACCACGCACGGTTAACGGAGAGTATGATAGCACCACGGAAGAACTCGGGGCAAGGGCGCGGATCTAGGGGAAGGGCGAATGGGGCATAAAGCTACGGGGAGGGCAGGGGAATCTGCGCCCCCAAATTGTCACAGCCCCCCAATTGTCACAGCCCCCCCTAGTGGATCGAAAAAATAAAATAATATTAAAAGAAATCGGCAAAGAGACGAGAGAAAGGAGGAGGGAATTTTAATATAATCTATAACTTCTACAATTTAATATCAAGTAAAAAATTACTAAACTGTCATAAAAAATGCTATTTTTCGGCGCCCTTCGCGCGCACCCATCATAGATGTCTTATTATTACTTCTTGTTGGACAGCTTGAGTGCGGAATTATTGTTCCAACTTAATTCTCATACAACCCCTAGCTACCATCATCCATCCTCTCCATCCGCAAGCCCGGCATCCGGGTGATAGGTTATCCGAGTAAGGCTATTATAAAAAATATCATAAAAAGTCAAATGGTGACTGATATGGTCTGTTTAATGCGCATCCAATGCCATTTGAAGAGTTTTTAAACCGTCAGAGCTTCCGATGGCTCGGCCCCCTGGCCCCACCGGATGCGGTGTTGCCCTGACCCCACCATCCAGGGCCCTCAGGTGTGGCCCTGGATCCCACGCCCTATTGAGTGCTTGACACTCCCGTGGAGCCCCAACATGAAGTCCCCCATGAATATGCTTGGGCCCCCAGAAATCAAAGTCTATAACAATACGTCCCTAGCAAGCCTTGTGGAGAGATGGGGAGTTCGGCGAGTCTTGTACAACCCCTTCCAACCAGAAACACACTTTATCAGTAGTTTATTAGCACAGCCTTGCGCTGTTTCCCAGCTGGGGATGGACTCCAAGACCGCTGTCCTACATGCATGGGGAGTAATATTACTTTCGTGGCTTCAACAAGTTCAGGACCACACCCCCTTCTTACAATCATGGATCCCAATCCTTTGCTATTACATTCTTGAAGAAAACATGCCTACTCATGTTCCTCACCTCACCTAGGAATCACGAACAGTGCTATACTCCTTATCTATACATCAAATGTAGGTTAACAATAATTTAAAACCCTGGCATATTCAAAGCAGAGTTGGGGACTCGAGTCAGGGACTCGGACTCGAGTCCGACTCGAGTCGCAAATTTTAGGACTTGAGACTCGACTCGAGACTCGACTGTCAGAGACTTGGGACTTGACTTGAGACTTGCCCAAAAAGTTAGCAAAGACTTGGGACTTGACTTGAGACTTGCCTTCAAAAGACTCGGTTTTTCTACTAGAGACTTGTTTGTATTTCACAATTTTTTAAGCATTAAATAACTTTATAAGTTGATATCGATAATAAATAATTATGGTTTCGTGTACGCTCGAATTACGAGCGCCCAACGACGACTACAGGCGTTACCATAACTACCATTGGCTTGGTTGAATATTCCATCCAGGGCTGCTGTTTGGCTGAAAGTTGGCCTTTTTCATTAAAACAGTGGCTAGCAAATTTTAAGGTAATTTGTTCCGTGGCGTGTGCCCCGGTTTTGCTATTCGGCTGTCTAATTTATACCACATAATTCTAGTGTTCAGCAGCCGAAAATTTGGCAGAATTTCGGTCATTGTTTGACTGATTTTTGTCTGAATTTATTTTGGCGTAAAAAATCAATTT
>JAIPMN010014066.1:0-12521 GCA_020650975.1 Apostichopus californicus | reverse complement strand
TTGGATGTTCATAAGGTCTAATGTGACAGACTATAAACAATAAATTCATTTCTACCTAAAGCAACCTCAAAGGAACAGTCAAGTTGGATGTTCATAAGGTCTAATGTGATAGTACTTTAAACTATATACAATAAACTGATTTCTACCTAAAGCAACCTCAAAGGAACAGTCAAGTAGGATGTTCATAAGGTCTAATGTGACAGACTATAAATAATAAACTCATTTGTACCTAAAGCAACCTCAAAGGAACAGTCAAGTTGGATGTTCATAAGGTCTAATGTGATAGTACTTTAAACTATATACAATAAACTCATTTCTACCTGAAGCAACCTCAAAAAACAGTACAGTTGGATGTTAATAAGGTCTAATGTGACAGACTATAAACAATAAATTCATTTCTACCTAAAGCAACTTCAAAGGAACAGTCAAGTTGGATGTTCATAAGGTCTAATGTGACAGACTATAAATAATAAACTCATTTGTACCTGAAGCAACCTCAAAGGAACAGTCAAGTTGGATGTGCATAAGGTCTAACGTGATAGTACTTTAAACTATATACAATAAACTCATTTCTACCTCAAGCAACCTCAAAGGAACAGATGACCCTCTACAAATCTCCCTGGCAAAGACAGATCAACCAGGACAGTAAATCAAAAGTAATTTGTTTGCTTTCATGATTTACTTTGGATGATATGTGTTCTCCTGTCCTAGATAAACAATTATCACTCTTTTCATTCGTTGCTTTAAGAGGGACTGGAGTTTGAGCGTGCAGCTGTTGTTTTCTTACATACTGAAAGGCTCCCTTCACATTACAATCTTCATTTATGTGAAAATATTCCAATATGCATAAGATTCTAAAGTACAAAAATATCTGATTTGTTCATAAATTAAGTTGGATTTTACAGCCTTGAAGAGCTTCGTAGAGTTGGTGAACTCTTTTCTACTCATTCTATGTGCCAGAAATACACACACACCGGTTAAGCTCATTGCACTAGTACTGTAATGCCAACAGTCATGGCAGTCTTTGTGTTACCTGTCCATGCTGAAACCACTGCACTCCAAATTTGGCAGAGCAAGCACGTGTATTAATGCTGCATTGCTAATGAGACTTCAGGCATACAAAATCTGAATGTAATCTCTATTAAAATCGTTCCATGTTTGGCCATATTGTAACAGACATTGTAACATTATCAGATATATAGTAACTGTAGCAAGAAAGGTCTTATTTTGTATTTTCAATTTTTTTAATACTTTTGTCTCATGTTCTGTTTTTTTATCACCTCCAGACACTTAAACCACTTGAATCAAGGCTTGCTGTTTTCTTTCACGAAAATTCACTTTGACACTTTGAAATTAATTTGTCAGAAGCTCAAGAAAGTAAAAAGGAATGAATAGTAGATATATAGTAGGTGGAATCTCACCTGATAACATTTAGTGATGACAAGCCCTACGTACAGTAGTTCAAATAAACCATATATACTTATGGAACTATAGTGTTTGCAGGGTTTTCACACTCTGACCAATGTGACCTATGAACTCCACCAAAACTAGAGAGTGTGAATTAAAGCTTCGCATCATAAATTTATACACCACATATGCCTCCTTATAGGTCTGGCCTTATGTTAACCAATACCAGGGCAAAGTTTTTGTTGGTCAAAGATCAAATTTCTGTAAGGAAGACCAAAATAAACTTTAGAGAATGTACAGTGGATGAGTAGTAAATCAAATTCAGATGGTGTTATAACTATGTAAACCCCAATTAAATTGGTATACATCACACTCCATCACTCTGGACATACTGACATAATACAAAAATAGTGACCAGGCCCATGATCCACCGGAAGGGAAATTTTACCGCAAACTCGCAAAGCTGGTGATCTAATCAACAAACCTACATATCTCTCCTACGTTGTACAACAAAGTCATCCTTTGTTATTTTTGTTGCATACTTTGGACCACCAAATTTTCTGTTTGGACAACCAAAACATAAGACCTGGAAACCTGAAAAAATATCTTTAAAATTTGCCCTGACCTTTGACCTTACCTAAAATTCAGAAAAAACAAACCCCCAATATATTGGGTTCTTGTATTCAATGGGTTCTACATGGTACCCCTTTATGTGGAATGACATAGACATGTCTTTCACAATATCTGTAATATGTTTAAAAAAAATACTGTCAATAGGTCATAAATGAAAAAGTGCCTTCCTTATAACTGGAGAAGTATGAGCTGTTTAGAAGCTAATTGACTTTTGTTACTGTTGCCATAATATACTAGCCCCCCCCCCCCCACATAGTGTCAGACTTTCTTGTCAATTATCTGCATCTTAGACATCTGGAAACACATCAATATATACTGTACTTGACAAAATCTGGAAAGATTGTCCAACCTGCGTTTGATTTGTCATGGATTGACCCCCAAATAAAAGAGTTCCTCTCCTTAACATAGCATGCTTACAAACTTTGCACATTACAACCTCTACAAACTTCATAGGACCTTCAACAAAAATAAACAGGGTATCTGCTGAGTATGTGACTTAAAATGCCAAGTACTGTACATGATCCGCACAAGGTATTTACATTGACAATCTCCAATAACCCTTGACCACCAACAAATCCTCCTCGTTTAGCCAATGACCGTTACCACATAGATCTATCAGGGACCGTTTACATTACAGACATAGCCCGCTCGAAGTTCAGCACAAAAACAAGATAAATTGATTTAGAAAGTGTAGATTGGACCCGTGCTTGGTATCAGACATTCGGATCCCCTGCTTAGTATCACCAAACAGGAAATTGAGGTTTGATCACTAGGAGAAAAGGCTAGGTGCTGCCATTGCTTGTCAACTTACACACGTAACAAAAAACACAATCAAAGTTAGGGTCACCACTGATCTAGGGTCAACCAGACCCCCCCGCCCCACCTCCCTGCACTGGGTTTAATAACAAATTTAACACTGATACAGGTCTGATCCTTCCTCGATCCTTGTCGATCGCAGGGTTCAAATTGCAGATATTGATTGGCCTTTACACTTCAAATCTGAACTCAAACAAGGGGTTGAACAACATCCTCACAGGCTGATGTATATTGATAAATTATCTATACTCTACATGGTTTGGTCAAGTCAACGTTGCAACTCAACACATAACACATCAATTGAGGTTTGGCAATTGGGATAATGAGGGAATCATTCAAGTAAAGAAATCAGTGCATTTAAAGATAATTCTCAATGTACATAGATTGATAATGAGGGAATGAAAAATACACTTTAAGGAGATATGTTGCAATAATTCAGTAAATGTAAAAAAAAACTGTCACATTGAAACTTTGTAAACATTATGTCAGTCTCTGCTGGTAAGGATTAACCCAAGAGTGGCTAAGTAGGCCATAATAAAGCACACTGATCGACCGACAGTACTGCGAAAGCTTACTTCCTTTGTTAAGCTCTTCAGCTAAATTAAAGACGAAACAAGACCTGATATCTCTAAAAAAACAATGAAAGGAAAACAGAGAGCAGTAAAAAGTATTTTTAGATCTCAACTTGTCAATCTACACATAATGCAGACAATTCATAATATAGTGCACAGGACAAACAGAAGTGTTTCCTTTAGTCTCCTACTGCCACACATGAACAGAACTGACCAATCAAACACAAGCTTCAACATCTTCTGTAGCAGAAACTCAAATAATGAGTCAATCATTGCTAAATTTCCTATTTTGTATTAAAGATTTGCTATGGGAGACTGTGGACATTACATCAAAAAACCTTCCTCCATATTCAACCATCTATCCTGGTACCGTAGGAAAATAAAACACATATTTGCTGTTAATCAAAATGAAAGCAACGAAAACACAAATGTTAACTGTGAACACACAACTGTAATAGAGTAGGATTTAGTTCCTTGTTTGAAGTAGAGGGTTACAATCTCTTTTGTAAACTTTGCTTGTCTTTATCTAATCATTCTTTAATGGGAAGGACTGTTTACTTGGCCCAAATCTCACCCATTTGACACTATTTTGAAGGTTTATCTTGTCCAAACTGTTTTCTCCATCAATTGACATCTTAAGTTTAACAACAAATTTGCTAATTAGAATGCTTGTCACCCTAAATGTCTGACCAAACATTCTATGTCCATTTACAAATGAATCATGGCACCAAACAGAAAACTGCAATTTGAAATAAATTGTCAAGTCTGAATCGCCGTACAGTAAGTGGGGGGAGGGGGGATTTTGTTTTTACAAGTTTAAGGTTATACAATAATTCAGTTTCCTGAAGATGAGGTTCCGTCTGTAAACTAACACGGTAAAAAAGCAGTACCCTTCTACACTGTAATTGAAAACAAAACTAGAGTGAACTAGAGTATTATTTTTCATAAAATCATTCATGAGCATGTCTGCATTCTCACCATTAGACATCATACAATATTTGCATAATGTACTGGATAACCACTCAAATCTTCACATTTCTCAAAACGTCAAAAGTTAGAAATATAAAGAAGTTAGAAAGTTACATGAGCTTGTACAGGAGCATGTTGCTTAGAATCTCTCAGACAACCTGGTGATAGCAGAACGTGATCTTTAAATGAAAGACTACTGTACTGTAGGTACTTGAAAACTTTTGTTGCCTGCAAAAAATTACAACATAAGTGAAAGACTTTGGCAGAAAGTTCAAATGTTTACAATCCAAGAAATAAGGCATTACATTTTTCATAGGGCAAAGTTTTGCTTACTGGATACAAGGTTAACAACTTGCTGACTTTAAGTAGCCAGATGCTCAGTGTAGCTGAGGCCATATGACATCTGCCTCTTATTCAATTATATCAAACTTATCATGGCTTGGTAAGAACGGTGCAGTAACAACAACCCAACACTTAACACAGCATATAGGAGAGTTAAATACTGATATCACAATAGTCATATGTTAGAAGCTAATATTAAAATGTAGAGATTGGAGATGACAGTTGGATGTTTGTGATGTTTGGCATGCTCCTAAGATGAGAGACTTTTTGCATGATCTTAATTAGAGCAGAGAACTTCACGAAACGAGAGTATGAATATTTGATCTAAAATACAGTATGGGGCAAAGAGAGTTGTGAAAAATGACAGAAAACTGTTTACAGTGACAGGGGTTCATGAACCAATTATTGCAGTCACATTTTCAAAATGTTAGCTACTGTACCAATTACCTTTTGTAATTACAGAAACTTCAAGGATTTCAGGCTCTGTACAAATATTTGTGAAGTTCTTTTTTTTTATTATCAAAAGTAACATTCTTGAAACCTAAAGCATCATACATGTTTCCGATGTTTGAAAATCTTTTCTCTGATTTATTTTAAGATCTGCGATATGATGTGGTTCAGTGCAGGGAGACATATTTGTGCAATTTTGAAAATATAACACAATTCCCCAGACTGCAAATCAAACCTTTGTTCAGTATCAACTTAAGTATTCCATCTGAAAATAACTTTAAATGTTTAAACATATGTAAATTTCTCCAACTATTATTAAAGTGGCATTGCCAAAAATATGAGAAATCACAAAACTGGCAAAAAAAGATTGTAATAAAATTAGCAACCTTCACTAAAAGAGATTTACTCCTCTCTAGATGAGGCAATCTCAGTAGAAGTCTGTTTTCTCGACCATGAATAGCTTGGTTAATGGCTAGCTGCTCCATTGACCAACTAGAATAAGCTAATTAAAGGTCACTTTGTAAGATTAAGGCATCTAAATCCTCCTTTTGAAAGTAACTAAATGGCTTTTAGGGTTGCAGAGACCTTACAAAGACTGGTTATACCTTTTCACACAGCTGTATTTTACCTTGTATGATGAAAGAGCCATTAGTTCATAGACAAATTTGGAAATCATGCCAGAGCAAAATAACCTTGCACTTTCCTCATCTTTCATCTCGGGAAGGAAGATGAGAGTCTGTTACAGAACGGCAAATCTAATTTAAAAGAATGCTGGATAGAAACTGCTTCATCTGGCAAACTAAACCTGTGCTAAAGAATGAAAGAGGACTGCTTATTGCAAAAGAATAAACAAATCAGACATTCATTTCTCTGAAACTTGAAGGGAGGGAAAACTATGAGAGCAAATTTCCTTGATGGTGTAACCTTGAGGTAGTGATTGCAATCAAGCATACTGTATGGATGAGAGTGTAATCCTCTTAGAAGGCTCTTTATCAATCACCATTTCCTGAGAAACATTTCAAAGGAGTAAGTGACTCAAGAACAATATCAAGCAGAAATGATTTTAGTTTTCACGTGTAAGAGGATAATGTCTTGGCCCCCAATATAATTTTGTTTTTATTTCTTGATATGCGGGGTTTTAGAAAGTATCACAGCGGTTGAATGAGTCTGAATCAGCCCAGTTGTACTATGACGCTATTACTGTGACCATGTCTGGAGATCAACCACATATATGCTGATTACTTCAAGCTGATCCCAAAGCATATAATACTTTTCTTCTGAAAAATACTAAATTACTTTAATATGCTTTAAAATATGATTTTGGATGGCTTGTAGTATGTGTACTATACTCAATAGTTGTATGTCGGTAGTGATGGTCCAGTTAGTGCTAGGAACTCTTTGAGGATATGTAAACCCGGGATCTTCAAATTTCTACCGAGGAAACTGTTATTTTGGTCCTAATGCAGATTCTATGGGCTAGTTGTGAAAAAATGTTTCAAAAAATCTCATCTTCAATAAATCACAAATGAAATTGCATATATAACACTAATATTCAACTAGGAATTGCAGTATATTTCAGAGGCTTCCATACAATGTTTGCTGAACCTCAAAGCTTAAACTCAGTGGACATAATTGAGAATATGCCAAAGAAGCTTTCTGATTGGTTGATGATTACACATATGTAAAGTTGCCAAACAAACGATTGGCAACATTCATTCCTAAAATGTACTAGTTATGAGTGGTAAAAACCATATGTTAGCTTGAATACGTCACAGGATGTGTGAAGTAGGGAATGTACAGGTTAAGTTTGCCTGAAGTGTCGGTCAGAGATACCTATTTAAAGGATTCCTCAGTGATTTCAAAGACCGTAACTTGTCAAGATTTGTGGAACTAGCTAAGAGCTATATGACAGCGCCCTCTTTTGATTTAGGACATGGCTGGAGATCCCCAATAAGAGAGTACTACTTTAAGTTAACACTTGCAAAGTAGACTTAGCCAATCAGACTTCATATTAAGGACAGGAGGAGGTGAAAAGCCATGATAGGGACAGTGGTGAAAGTGGGCAACCTGCAAGCAACAAGATCACCAAATGCTGACACAGTAAGTTATATGTACCCATGACAGGTGAGATTTGGGACAATTTGAGTAGATTATAGAGAATTGATGCACTTTACAACATGTCTGTTCTTAAAAGGTTCATGCTGCATCATTGTTTTGGTTATTGGCAAAATATAAGACGAGGTACATTTCATGCTTTAGATGCACTGACTGACAGTTCTTAACCTTTTTTATTTTGTTTAGTGGTCATATTTCATGCAGCTATTATGTCTTTTAATTTTCTCTAAGGAATGGTACAACCTTCAAAGCTACATCTCCAGCAATGACACTGGCCAAGCATGAAATATGACAAGCTTGACAGGAAGGGGTGATGAAGGCCATTTCACAGCTGACTGAAGCTATCTATTGGTAAATAATCTTGGTATTATCATTCTGTTTCTCTCCCTTAAAGACATCTGATCAACTTAGGGAAAAAGAGGAAAGCACGGATATAGAAAGTTAGCAACTTGCTTAACTTACTCAAATTTCACATTTAGCTATAGTAATGGTCTGTCATCAGCTTAACTTAAACTTTAACACTATCACTGTTTCATACAGCCTGTAGGTTTGGGTTGCTACTGAGTACAATCACTTCTCTCTTTTACAGGGTTTTATTTCTCTACAAACGAAGGTCTGATTGGTTTTCCAAGAATCTGGTCTTATTCCTAGAGTCTTCAGAATCTACTTACAGTAGTCACTTTACCGAGACATTGATCTATCAACTCAAATCACTTGTCCAATCACTTTATTGAGAGCCCAATCACTGAGTCCAATCCAATTGAGAGTCCACTCACTTGATTAAGATTACAATCACTAGCACAAAATGGTTACTTTACTAAGACATTGATCTATCAACTCATGGTCCAATCACTTGATTAATACGAGAGTCACTTGCAGACTCAGTAGTTGCTCCACTGAGACATTAATCTATCATTATCAACTCTGATCAGTCTGATCACTTGATTAAGATTACGGTCACTAGCACAAACAGCGGTCACTTTACAGAGACATTGATCTATCAACTCAGAGTCCAATCACATGATTAATACAACAGTCACTTGCAGACTCAGTAGTCAGTTTTCTGAAAGATTGATCTATCAACTCTGATCACAATCTGATCACTTGATGGCGACGAGAGTCAGTTGTGCAAATCAGTGGTCACTTTATTAGACAATGATGTATCATCTCAGAGTCCAATCACTTGATAAAACAACGGTGACTTGCACAATCACTAGGCACGGAGCCATAAATGTTTTAACTTGGATCGTCTTTTCAAGTTGGATCGTTTGATATAGATTACAGTCACTGGCACTATCAGTAGGCACTATCAGTAGGCACTATCAGTAGGCACACAAAGTGCCACTATCAGTAGGCACTTTACTGGCATACTAACCTTGAAGTCAGAATCTGATCACTTCATTAAGATCATTGGTCACTTGCAGACACACTTTACTAAGACTTTGATATAATAACTCTAATCAATTGATTAAGATTATGACTACTCTTACAATCAGTAGTCACTTTACTGGGATCTAACCTTATATGACCTTATATGTCAGAATCTGATCACTTAAAGAGTACAGTCAGTTAGTCCCTTTATGGATTTGTGATCACTCAACCAGATTTATCGTTACGTTGAGATTACAATCACTTGCAGACTCAGTATTTATTTTACCGGGACATTGATCTCTGATCTCAGAGTATGATCACTTCATTAAAATTAAGGTTACTCTCAGACTCAATAGTCACTTATGGATCAGAGAATCACTCAACTAGAGTTGATCATTTCATTGAATTTACAGTCACTTACAGACTCAATAGTCACTTATGGATCAGAGAATCACTCAACTAGAGTTGATCATTTCATTGATATCACAGTCACTTACAGACTCAATAGTCACTTTATGGATCAGAGAATCACTCAACTAGAGTTGATCATTTCATTGAGATTACAGTCACTTACAGACTCAATAGTCACTTTATGGATCAGAGAATCACCCAACTAGAGTTGATCATTTCATTGAATTTACAGTCACTTACAGACTCAATAGTCACTTTTTGGATCTGAGAATCACTCAACTAGAGTTAATCATTGAGATTACAATCAATTGCAGACTCAATAGTGACTTTATGGATCTGTGATCAACTTAACTTGAGTTGATCATTTCATTGTTACAATATAATATCAATTTCATAGAAGCCTAAACACTGATTCAAATAGTAAGGCAAATTCTACATTAACTACTGGAAATGAAAACTTGCTTAAATTTAAACGAACTATGTGATTCAATAAAATTGGATAATGGCATGAAAAAGATCTTCAGGCTGAATTGAAAATGCTACTTTAAGATATTGATTTTTGCTCATTTATACTATCATACAAATGATACAATGTACATGTATGTGTAGAGGTCAAATTGAGGAAAACCTAACCATTAAGACTACTGAGCATACTGTAGTTTATGTTGATGTTATTCTTGGTAATGAATGTATATTATTAATATATAAATGTAATAATAATGAATGTAATAATATGTATATTAGTACATATAACAATTCTTTAAGAAACAGACTGGCATTAAAAGTATGTATTTATAACACAGTTTCTCTTTAACCAAAGTGAACATAATGTGCAGATTAAGGTAAAATGGGATAAAATAGTTTTATTATTTACCAGCTCAACCAATCATGGATGACTAACATCAAATTAACTATTTCAATTGTATGTGATCTATATATTTTGTCCAATCTTCTGAGTTCCTGTGGCCTGCAGTGCTGTTCCAGTTGGACAATTAAGAGAAATTTCATGATGTTTGTTTCCACAAATATATTTCATCAATATCCTTAAATGGTCCATTGAAGAAACAATTACATGCTCCAATGAGCATGTCCAAGACTACTATCCCATGACTGAGCCATCATTATCATCATCATCCCTCCAGGCAGATACGGCTAGTACCAGGTTCAATGACATCCAAACAGAAGAGATATTTTGCTACAATGAAAGGCTACTCTCCTGAAAGTCTTTGACTGTAACCTAACTTTTATGCTTCATAAAAAAAAAAAAACCTGGACAAAGAATTTACCTTAAATAAAACAAATAACAAGTTGAGAAGACATTCATCTATGCTACTAGAGCTTAACCACATCACATTTCTATTACCTTCAGTCACTACCTTAAGAGAAGGAAAGGACAAAATCTCTTTAATCTTTACAAATGTGTGAAAACACTTTGGTCGTGCATTTTTGCAAAATTGCATGAGGAGAATAAGAAATTAAATGAGATTTATGAAATATATTTATAGTCAAAGAGAAGAGAGTCAATATAGAGTACTAGCAGATCAATCAATGGAGGCTCAGGATGATTAGAAACAGCATAATGTGAATCAAAGAAATTAATAAATTCAAGATTATTTTCTTCAGTTTTTGTTGAAGTCAAAGATTTATTCAAGGCCAGTTTCTGATCTTAATCCATGAATTTATAACAAATAACTTCAAAATCTTTGTCGAAGTAGAAACTAGTTACCCCTATAACTGTTACATTTTCCTTGTCATTTATCTCACTTTTATTTATGAAAATTAGACAGCTCTTTCAACAATTATGCCTATGTATTCTCGTGAAGGTAAATCTGTATATCAAATATTCATACAAATCGGATGAAGAAATGACAACATTAAAATAATGTCTGAACATTAATAACAAATCCTTTTAAAGTAGCTGTAAGCAGCATCTCTTTCCTTTTTCTTTTCCTTTTTTTTTTTTGTCTTGATGTCAGAAACAAGCCAAAGCAAAAACATAAATCATTCTGATTTAAGATGCAGGCATATTAACTCTGTGAAAAAGTGATAAGCTTTCTTAAAATCAGTGTTACATTTGTCATCAGCTTTGCATTTGTAATTAACAAAATAATTCAAAAGAAGTCATTAGTATGAAAGAGGAGCTTCTGAATGTGCCCATGAACCGAAACCTTAAATCATTCTGTCAGAGCCTTAACTAATTTTACTCTTAATTATATGATTCATATCGCATAATGTAAATATTGATAATTATGCCACGAATGTGATGTGACTACTCTTTGAACAAACTATAATGGAAGATGGCTTTCAAACTCTCTCAGATCGTCATACTAGTAGATGTTTTACCTCTTTCGATTTTTCTTGAAGGTAGGAGTGCAAAGGGAAGGTGAGAGGACTTAAATAAACCATAATAAACCAGATGCTTCTAATTTTCATTTTTAAAATAAAAGCTTAAATGTTATTATTTCTATGTCAAAAGCATTTAAATGACATGTTTTCTTCAAATTGTCAGAATTGGTTAAGGTCCTCAAGTGTTAGAATCTTTCTTTGCTATCAATCTGTAAGCCAATGTTGTTTGCTAGAGTCTGACAGTTAGATGTAAAGCTAGCTAATAGCATAATTTGACAACATTGGGAACCTTGGATGCAAATGTAATGAGCAATTGTAGCATCTTATGTGGACCAATCCTGGGATAATTCCCGTTGACATCAAATGGTTTAGATCCTTCAAGGTTAGTTATCTTCATTTGATCATTTCCTTGAATTAAAGGTAAGCTGCCAAACAAAGGTAGTCCATGAAGACTGAACCTGGAACAATGACATTAGGCATCAAGTTTGCCACGAAAAAAAAAAAATAATACTTGTAATAACTTACTCCGTTACTCTGCAAGAATAGCTAAATGAAACAATACATTTAATAACTTGTAAGAGTAGCCAAATAAAACAGAAAGCACATGGAATAACTCACTTTATTTTGTAAGAGTAGCCAATGAAACAGTACTTGTAATAACTTCCATTTGTAAGATTAGCAAAATAAAACAAAACATGTAATAAATTATTTTGTAAGAATAGCAAAATGGCTGCAAGCACATTGATCTTGTAGGTACATAGCTTGAAGGGTACCCAGTCATGTGTATGGCTTAGAATATTATTATCAGAATGACAAAATAATGTAGAAGACATTATCAATTCATGCACTATAACTCATGAACTCATGAATGATAACTTAACATGAAACTTCACTTGGAGTATCTTCAATTAAAAACGGATGATAGCAGTATGATCCAAATTACACAACATTTTAATGAACAACAAATCTTTATTGCTTCCCTTCATTTTTTTGTATGGGGAATTATGTCATCAAGCTGATCTTTTCTATTCTTGAAGTAACTTCAAGTAAGTCAAATGTAACTTCATGACCAAGTCCAAAACATCTATT
>JAIPMN010014064.1:1219-16911 GCA_020650975.1 Apostichopus californicus | reverse complement strand
TTTTTTCAGTTACGAGAAGAATCGGTCACCCATATCAAAACAGAACACCACCAAAACGAAAGAAACCCCGAACATCTTTTACGAGATTACAAATCTGCGAATTAGAGAAGCGATTTCACAGGCAAAAGTACTTAGCTTCATCTGAGAGGGCCAGCTTAGCTAAAGCCTTAAAAATGACAGACGCACAGGTTAAGACATGGTTTCAAAATAGAAGAACAAAATGGAGGTAAGTCTTCAATTTTTATGTTACCATGGCAATAGAAGGTGGTATGCGAGGTATGGGTGAACAGGTATAGAGGGGACGAGGCGAGGCAGGGGGGGGGGGGACGAGTCCACCTGTGGGCAAAGATATTCATCATCATCTGAGCGGGCAAGCATAACTTACAAGTCCTAAAATGACCGACGCGAATGCTAGAAACTGGTTTCAAACTAGAAACACAAAGTGTAGGTAAGTGTTCTAGGTTAACTGTATCATGGCCAACGAAGTCGGGGAGGAGAGTTGTGTACAGATTGTGGAGGAGAGCAAGAGGCGAGGCAATGATGAGAGAAATATACTTTTCTGTGGTAGGCTAGTCTGTTGATTATGCCGCCAAGTTATAGGCTACATAACCGAGCAGTTCTTTGAAGCAAATATACTGAAATGCCCGAAGCGTGACGTAATGTTATCTTCTCTGACAAATTATGACAGAAATTCAAATTCTAGTCTGATAAGTGTTTGTGGGCTTAACAAGTAGTAAAACAAACGACGTCGTCTTGTATATGTAGCCCAAGGACGTGCCTTGGATATAACTCTCAACAGAACCTATTTGTTACTGATTCGCCTTTGTTATCTCCCTATACCCTCTCCACCACCCACCTATCTCTCTTTAAGTTAACTCATTTGTAATTTTTATATAACAATTGCACAATAAATTACAAAAAAAAGCTAAGAATGTTATACATGAAGTTTCTTATAGCAATACCTGTCTCTTGTGTGGTACCTTCGGTCCTTGAGCAGTCCCCCTCCCCTTACCCCTCTACGCAGACCACTTTTTTCACTTGTTTATTTGTTTGTTAGTTTTAGTCATTGATGCATTGAGTCATTAATGCACTGCATGTACCCATAAGAGGTAATAAAGAAGTGACAAAAAGAAATGTAGAAAAGAAAAGAAAAATATCAAAATATCACCAACGATAAACACAATTATTGTGTTGGAAGATATTAAAATTGGTGTAAAGTTTCTCCTAATTTCTTTCAAATGTAGCCACAAAAAAAAGTACATGAATAATGTTAACTATTATATTCACTGTAAACCATGTTTACTACACTCTTCGTGGAATCAAATGTAATGCATTTACATGTTTATGATGTCACGTCGATACTTTCCAATACAAGGGACAGGTGTCCGCCTAATATATACACACTATACATCACCATAGCCGGCTTGAAAATGTTTGTTTAAAAAACCGTTAAACATTGTGTCATTTTGGTGAGGTATACTTAGAAATAAACCATAAGGATTCAGTTACAGAGATGTTCAGAAGTTATCAGGGTAGATTATTTCCAAAAGTTCGTGTTCCTTTTCTTACCTTCTATTTGTCTGTCATGATAACCCGAATGGTATAAAAAAAGAAACTTGATTTTTTTTCCCCCAATTTTTTTTTTATATCCTGCTGATCACATTTGGCCACCCGTAGTCGACAGTGGCAAACCAGCTGGCCTAATTTTGAAACTCAGATAGTAGAAAATCTAGAACAGTGGAATAAACTCTTTAGCCTCCATCGGGATTCGAAACCGAGCCTTTCTGTTCTATAAATGAAGACGCACTAAAGCTAATCAACGATAGAAAGTGGACCACGAGAATAATCAAAATACTTCACAAATAGATAGGACTTTTATTATCCATATAATGGGTTATAGGACTGGAAAGTCAGGTTCTAAGATTGATTTCTTTAAAAAAAATAGCAACAACATTGAATTATTGTGTCATCACCGCGTTAGTCACTTTTCAACTTTTTTTTTAAAACCAATAGACATTATACATACCCCTCCCCCCTTCTTCCCCTTCCGCCCACACCCCTCATAAAGTAGAGTCGGCCTCTTTGGAGAATAAGTTTAATTATAATATTGTAATATTTCAGGTGCTTGAACCCGTATACGTACTTGAATGTTTCTTTGTCGCATCCATTTCTGGAACTTGGGTTTTCAATTTTCTTACAGAAGGGCACTCCTAGCATGCTGAGAGTATCGTTCTAACTCGCAGATTGTACGGTATGTCGTATTACAGTCACTATAGGATCATGCCCTTCTGTTAAGTTATAATCTTAAATAGAAATTATAACCACCCCCCCCCCCCCCGCCCACACCCCTCATAAATACATAGAGTCGGCCTTTTTTTTTTAGCCTCTGAAGAAGATCCTGCTAGGATCGAAACGTCAGGCCAACTTACTTTTACAGATTCTATTACACAGGCTCTCTAGTGGATAAGCAGTTTGCTAACAGTTTTATTTTATTTTGAAGTTATAATCTTGTTTGACGATGCCGTTTAATCCATTGTATACTAACGTGTCGTTTCTCTGACATTTAAGCCGAGAACATGTGTTGTATCTGTTGCCCTGGTGATACTGCGATTGTCATATCACCTTTATTATTATTAGAATATCAAATATCAAATACTAGACGATTTGTGGCTGTCATCTCGGTTTGGTTCGATCCCATGCTCTTACCCAGGGGGTGGGGGGGGGGGGGGGTGGGGGGGGGGGGGGTAGAGGGCCAGGGCAGACATCGGGATATTCCATGTTTTCTCGGCCCCAACATATCTTCCCGAGCCCTCAAATTGACCGTAGCCCACGGGCTGTATTCCATGACCCCTGGGTAACATTCCTTAGGTGTAGGCGTATCTTTCAAAGTCCTTCTATAATGGGTTTCTATTTAAGATCCCATAAATAACTGTTTCACAGTACAAGGGAGTAACAGTAAAATTAGGTGCCCCCTTTGCGCAGTCTCATTACAATCCAAAGTATTTTACCATGCATCAAGGCTGTAGATAGTAAGACAACAGGATTTTCACATGAGCACATACTTTACAAAACTGATCTCTGCTTATATTAGCTAAATGACGATGGCTTGATTTGTGTCTCCTAATAACCTTCATTGGTGAAGAAATCTGGGAGGGTAACTTATAGTCAGATCAATCTTATTGTTAGTTCCACTCGGAATAGGAAACTGCCGACCCGGCACAAGAGCCTCAAAGCTGATCTTCATTCACTCAAGTTATTCTGTTCAAAAGTTTTCAATTTGAAATGAAAATCTTCTAAAATGCTCCGTCTTCAACTACAAAGTTTGAAGTGTAATATAGACTTCATTTCAAAATAATTCAAGAACACGTCCCTGAGTAAATAAAAGAAATGCGATTTGCACGCAAGGTTTCAAACGGTTCGTGCTGGCGATTTTAAAAGGACCCTTCTCTTCTCCCGATTAAAAAAACAAAACAAAGCAAACTCCAAACAAAAAACAAATATTTATAATATATTAATATAAATATAATGGATTACTTCTGATGAAGTCTTATACCATGTTAATCAAACTCAGTTTATTTATTTTAATTGTTTAATCTAAGCTTTACAGACGATTTAAAAAAACGCTTTTATCCTCCAGAAGGCAAGGACGTCTGACAATTATTTTATGACCCGTGCAAGGTTCTTTCATGGTCCGAAGACCTTCAGATATTCTGACAAACATATTTAATCTATGTTCGCAAAAATGTAATTGACAATTTGGCGTAAATACGAATTAGTCCTGCGGGAGTTAAAACTTTCAAAACTCAACTTGAGAGTTAAAGAAAGAAAACAAAATGAGGAAGAAGAAAGGTAGGATAAAGGGAGCGAGGGGGTAGGGTGGGGGTCGGGGTGGGGTGTATTTATTATATTGTCCAGCGTTTTTCGACAATTGAACGTCATTAAGCAGAATTCTGATTTTGATTCACAATTTTCAATGAAATGGCAATAAATTGATTGTTTAACAGGTCCAATAAAAGAATTGACAGACTGAAATATTTTTCCCTCTCCTTTATATCTTTATATCAGAAAAATTATGGACATAACTTTTGAAGTTTGAAGTGTTCCTCTTTGATACTGTTGTCGCGTTTTGTACTCTTTTTTATCATGATTCTTAAAACCGAGTCAAACCTTGATTTGTACCTAATTAATAGATTTCTGTATACCCTCCTCAAAAGGTGAATATTTAGTTTTATGAGCAGAATACATGACATCTTGTTACCTTTTTGTGGAAAATACGAAAATGCTTTCAGGTATATTCCGGATATTTATAAAAGATTCATACAAGCGAAGCTCATTGACCCCCCCCCCCCCCGCCCCCACACCACCTCTGCTCTTAAAACTCATCAGTTGTTTTAACTAATAGCTATTTTAGCACTGTTAGCTTTTTCAGACAATTGTTGATGATCGAAAAAAAAGCAGTAATATTTATTAGTACGATATTTCAGAATAATTTAAGAGAAAATTACTCCAAAAAGTGATTTTCCTAATTGCCTTTCGCCTAAGATACAATATCTTCCATATTAAAAGCAAGCAAATAATATCAATAGTTTCCTTTTTTATTAAATGTGTAACTAGAAATATAGTCTTGTGTAGAATACTATGCACAATGGATAACGCACAACATATGTTTATATATTGTATATTGCAGTTATGCTTTGTTTGTTTTGATATTTATACGTTTACGTGATTCGTTTATGTGATGGAGTGCCTATAACGTTAACAAGTTTTGTATAGCTTTCAAGGCTGTGCCAATGGGTTCCTCCAAAGCTCGTTCACTTTGTTATTCTGCATTTTATTACAAGTTTGTTACAATAATGTTATGAAATCGAAGTACAGTGACGTCACCAAGTGAGAGGGGTGTGTGTGGGGATGGCGGAATAACCGGGGTAATCTGCCCTCTAACAATTTTCGGTGCCTTCCTAGCAGTCTGGTGATCCCCCTCCCCCCCCCCCCCACAAATTAAATTTGCCATGTCCAAGAAACAAAAGTAAGGAAGATACACGCCACAGTTTATGTAAGCATTGATATTAGTTTGCCATCACAACTATAGCTGTATTCATTTCAGTTCCCTGCAAACCAGTTGGTATTTCTTCATCCCTTTATTATTCTCGAAAATGTAAGTCTATAAACTGTATTATTCCATCCGATGCAATCCTAAACACGCTTTCGTTTCATTAATATTATATCATCTGCTCTTTAGTTAAGAATTTTTCCTAAAAGAACACAAGAAGAGGAAGAAAGAAAATGAAGGAAGGATAAGTCCTTTTCCTCTCTTTAATAAATACTTAAGATTCAACCTAAAGATGATTATGGGTTTAATCATAAAAATGATTGAAATTAATCATTGTAAGTACTGGGTATTTCACTATACTTGTGCTGTCTCTCTCTTCATTTTGTAATATTTTACGAATAAGCTTTTTTGTCAGCGTCGCTTCATATTATATTCTTTTTGATAAAGTATTCGCTATAAAGCTTCTTCTTAAGGAGGTGTTCATTAAGGTAAAATGCATTTTATGATGACAATAGAGGCGATTCATTTCTAAAGTGGTTTTTTTCCAGAAATGCATGCATATTATGAATGCAAACTCGCCGCGGTATTTCAGTGGAATTATATATAACAACTTTTTAAACGCTGATAATATTAGATAAGAGTCCTACTTTCAAGATTCTTTCTTAAATCCAATCTTGGGCAATTTTTCTTCAAGGCTTTTCCATATATACTTAAATTTAGCTCTAATAGGACTGCAGGACTAAAGAGAAACCCCAGCTAACGTGCGCATGTTTATTTATGTATGTTGTTTTGTTAATTCGTATTATATCTTTGAGTTAATAATAAATAGAAACTTTAGGAAACATTAAACATGCACACTTTAACAAAGCGAAGGATTTATATGCGTTGAATGAGTGACCTGATACAGAGCAGGGCTAATAGTCGAGGTCCTACTACCTATCATTTTTGTTCACAATTGTTAAAACAATTGTTTAAACAACTGTTTAAGTGCTCTGGAACAATCATTCTGTGATGGATTTTGATGAAACTTGGACACAGTGTTTGTTGGATGTTGGGCTACTTTTGATAACCAGGAAGTGAAGGTCAAATGTCAGTTAGGAGTCATTACCGGTCATTATGTGAACATTTTAATAATGTATCTCCCCTTTCCCAGAAAACTATATGTTCTTGAAAGTTGGTCATGATGTTTCTTGGATAGTGCTATATAGTGTACATTTTTAATTATAAAACAAATTTCCGTTTCTGTTGGTTTACTTTCCTAACCATTGTTCGGCCAGTTGATCTAAAAAAAAAAACTAGTCGGTCTCGAAATTCCTCTACACCCCTTGAAAATGGTGACTGTACGGCACTGCATCAGATGTGTGACTTCACCACCCTGATCACAGCTATAGCAATTACGTCTTCATGCCTGTGTATAGGCACCTTTACAAATGCAAACACATCTATATACATTCAGTCTTACACTTTTCTGACAATTTCATTATTCCAAAAAATTAGAGATATATAAAATTATACAATGTTTACAATATGCATGTTCCTATAGCTTTACTTATATGTACCTATATAGCCTTACTCGCAAATTAAAGACGGGACGGGATTGTTATCGTCAGTAAGTGGTCACTATAACGAACAAGGAGAGCTAACTTGCATTCAGAAAGAAAAACTATTTATTTAAGCCACTTTAATTATCCACCCCCCCCCCCAAAAAAAAGTTGAGCATAAAAAAATTACTACCTTCAATGTTAGTTTTAAGACTTTAAACTTAAAATATTTGAGCCCCACGCGTTGCTCATTCGGGCAGAAAATTTATATTAACTTCATATTTAAGTGGAGTTTAAAGGCCATTTATCCTTATTTGACTTTTAATATTCTGCACATGACATGAAAATCTACCTATGAGGTCACCTTTATATAGGCGTGTAATTAGCAGCAGGCCGAGACCATGTGACCTTGGCTCAACAAATTGGATGTCACAGGCGAGGTGTTGTATTATATCTCTATAACAAAAGAGACGTTTAAGGTGAATACAAAAAATAGGATTTGCTTTTCACGTTACGATCCACTATAGACGAACTCATATGAAAGGATTAATTTAGAAATGAAAACATTTAGATTTCGACTTAAAGAACCATTTAGAGTAAAATGCTTTTCCCCAAATTATTTAATGAAACTAATTGGCGTAGTTTGAATGATAAATTATTGTAAGTGACCAGTTCATAGTCGATGACAGATAGGCTATAGGAAACCATAATTGATCATGTGGCGTTGATCTTTACAAGATTAAGGAGTAAAATAATATTTTAATGTTTTAGAGATAAAAACCACAACACGCGCTTGTATTTAATGTGTGTCACTTAATGGTTTTGGTGGCCGCGAAGCTCGCGGGATTTTATCAAGTAAATCTTGAGAAATATGCAGATAATATTATACAAACGTTTTCACGCTTTTGGACAACGTGTTGTCAAACACACGTGGTAATGGTAATTTATGCAACTGGACAGATACACACGTTGGACATATCCATGCTGGAGTTTCCGAATCGGTTATGTCAATATGTATGTATGTATGTATATTAGATCCTCCTGCTAGCAGGAACTCGCGAAGAAGCCATCATTGGCTTATCAAAGCCGCAAGCTGACCGAAGTCAGTCTCTTAGATTCATATTTAACGTCCATGATTATGAATTGTCAACTGTCAACAACTCTGTAACTGGACGACATACATTAATCTTGGAGTGACTCGAACTCGGGACCTTATGATTGAAAGGCACCGGGCGTCAACCACTGAGCTTTATATAGACACATATGTGAGACATCGACACATATATGACACATATGTGTCACCCCGTTCATCCCAACGCCATTGAAAGGAAGATTTAACACAAAATTAACTTTGATGCATTGTAGACCACATAATACCACTTAGAATGATTTGTAGAAATGACCCATTAAACAAGAGTTCAGAGCATTTAGTCTAATACACAGATGATTATGTCAGCTCCTCAAAGAAAAACAAAAGTCTACAGGGAAAAAACAAAGGACTTTTGTGGCCTCAAATGTCATGTTTCTAATAGGTTAAAAATTTGTCAAGGACTAAAATGGTGTTGTTGATATGAAGTTAATAGAACATGTTTGGGTTGAGTTATTAGAATTTCATAAACAATGGACTATAGCATTAACATATACGCCTTGAGCATACTAGAGATTTAGCATATTTAAAGAATAACTCAACAACAAGAAATAAAATTTAAAAAAAAAGGAAAAGCTGTAAAAACAATACTACTTTCATTCAACTATTTTGTCTTCTTCTTGGACCATGACATTTCAAGACTAAAGTTGTGCCTAAAGTCATAAGAATGATATTATAATCTAGGGGAGTTTTGGGGACGTCAGAAATAGATATATTGTTCAAAATTGTATTCGATATTTCTTTTAAACTATTGAATTTCTTCGTTGTGTTTTTCAACTTAAACAATTAAAAAGAATTTTTCCCAGTTCTTTGAAAGCTTTATATTTTTTTTGGCTTCTTTTCAGACGACAGACCGCTGAGGAGAGAGAAGCCGAGAGGCAAGCAGCTGCAAGATTTATGTTTTCTCTTCAACATGAGGCGATGATGAAAACGTTACAGAATCAACAAGAGCCTACGCCACCAGATCCAATATGTCTTCAAAACGCGTCATTGAACGCCCTCCAGAAGCTAAGGCCCTGGATGCAGGAGGACATGGGCCAGTGTCCGGGCCTACAGGATGGGACCCAAGAGTCAACAGATGAACATCTTGACGTCACAAACTGTGATGATGACGTCACTGTCGATGTTAATTGACGATATATAAATTGAACCGGGAGCAAACCAATCAGTGATGGAGTTAACTCAATAGTATACAAAGGAATACGCTGGTCCTTCTTAATGACGTCATTAATAATAACCACGTGCGTGAACTGTCTCCTTTAAGATGCAGCAAGTAAATTGATAATCTTCTATGATAAATGACAATTGTAATAATAGTGGACAAAGGATTTGAATAACTACAGGAGAATAGCGTTAAATTAATTGGAGGGTTTGTAGCGTCTGTTTATAACGATTTTTGACGAGGACTCAAATGTATTGTTTCTTAGTTGTATTAGTTGGAGAACTTGACATGAGGCTGAGAACAAATGTCTGATACCTCTCATAGAAAAAATGAGAAAACTTTCGTTACCTTTCATAGCAACTTCAAGTTAGCCACGGTTTCCTATATAGCCTGGTATACCTGTTATATACACTATATCGAACGCATACCTATAGGCCCTACCCATAAACTGTGCATAACAGAGTATGATAAACACCAAGTCAGTTGTATCTATTGGTTTTTGTAATTGTTTCATTACATTTATTAGAAGTAGATGATGTGCGTTAGGAAGTAATTTGCTTGGGAATGTAAGGATTACTGATGGTGAAACGCAGCAAGTATTCCCCCTGTCGTTATCGATACACTAACACCATCACAAGGCATTGTTTTACTAAATTTATAACCCCAATGTTATCAAAAGCGGCGGTCTTGCTGTTTTTGCCAACTGACACTTTACAAACAATAATTTCCCAAGAAATAGGTATTTTATTCAAAACACTGTTTGCTTAATTCTGTAATTTCGGTGCAAAAAAAAAGCTTTGTACAGTATATGATACTGATAGAAGCGGTTGTGGGCGGTGTACATAGGCCTACGGTAGCAGTTAAATGCCCTACATAATTACGGATATTAAGCGTACCATAAAAGTTTCCGTTACAGAGCCATAAGGTGCAACCGATTACCGCATATAAGCACTATCTGAGGCAGAAATGATTGACTATCGCACTCTAAAGGTTTAATGGTTTTTTATCTAATTTGACTTGAAGTTTGACTAGCGCAACAATTTTTTTTTCGTGATCAGTCATTAAAGACAAAAAAAAAAAAACTTTGGAAGCGCAAAAAAGTTGGAGTTATTATCAAACTTTGAGACCTCCTGCTGTTTTGTGTATTGGCTAGATATCCCAACTCACTCTCTTGCGGTATAGCTTTGAAAACTAATTCGCGTGAGCAATCTGCCATAATTGTTGGTGTAGATGAAAAAAAGGTAAGGTGTTAGATTTCAAATAACAATGCAATGGAGCGGAAATTAAGTCAAAATTTGATCAATAAGGAAAAAAGAAAAACATGTACGCTCCGTGGACTTTTAAAGTGCTAGGTAGTTCTATCATAGATTTAATGATGTTCTAATCTTAAAGCAAAATAATCAGAATACGATTTGTGTGTGTGTATGTTTGTTTGTGTTTATCGCTTTTATGTTCTAAAATATCATCAATTTTAACGTAAGAAAGAAAAATGATCCAATCTTGAAGTCAACAGAAAAGCAATAAAGTCATAGTTTGCCATAAAAAGGCAGGCACTGTTCTGTTTTCAAGGAATATTTGACGAATTATAATTATTTTTTTTTTTATTCTGTTATTGGAATAATTGATAATTAAATTGTCGACAAAAACCACTACACTATCTGAAATATATATATTTTTTGAAAAAACAATTTTTTAAAAATAAATTCTCACCTCAAAAACATAAACAACCTTTCAAGGGAGTGGCACAATATTAGTGTCATATAACTTTGGCGTTACCCCGTTATATACTTGCGATGAACCAAATCAAATGGTGTGTCACCGCCTAGCAAGTTGTCTGCTACTGTAATTATAAGCTTCGGCGAATCAAAGTCTATAAAACAAGAGGATTTGATGTCTTACTAAATTAGCTCGTACGGACAACATCATCAGCATTGTAATGTATCTGTACTGCTTACAAATAAACTATATCGGCAAAAAACAACTACGATGGCCATTTTACAAAATTGGAAAGCATTGGCACCGCTCCGCCTCACCTTGCCCTAGCCTGGCTATGGGCCGGCGGGGGGTCCCCCTGACTAGGTTATTGTAACAAAGACACTATATATACGTTTCGATGCTACATCTGTTTATGCCTATACACAAAGAAACAAAAACCCATCCATCATCTTCTAGTGTCAACAACATTTGAATCTTTCTTAGAATGAATGTTATGACAGCATTTAATTATTACTTATGCTATCAGAATAAAATGTCACACAAAATTGTGCTTGTCACGAACGACTCTTGAAAAACATTAGAAATATCTTGCTCAGCTTTGGAGATATCATCGTGCTTTAACACTTATGTCAGAGGGTCCCCCATTGTTTAACACTCCTATGTCAGAGGGTCCCCCATTGTTTAACACTTATGTCAGAGGGTCCCCCATTGTTTAATACTTATGTCAGAGGGTCCCCCTATTTTGTTAATGTGTGATGTCATAGTATCCGTGCAAACAATGCAACGTTGACATATTTTCTCTTATCATTTGTATTCCCTTTAAATGTGAACTTCATAATGTTGACAATGAAAACAACGGTACTGTTTGATCATATTTCTAAATAGTAATAAAAATCCGAAATTTACGAGTCAGCATTGGCACAATTCATGATATCTGTCAACGAAAATGACCAATGCAGGAGATTAGGGTCAAATTCCCAAATTATAGCAAAAGTGTTCCGATGATGTCATATTTAGACACAGTGCTGAAGTCTCCGATTATGTCCATAAAATCGTATATCAAAGGACATCAAATTTCTTTAGCTACTATTATTAGTTTCTCATCATAAGTATCTCTTTCATATGATTTATGGTGATGGGTTGGGCTTGATTCTCCTTTAATCACTTTGAGGTTTAAATTCATTCTTATCTCTCTCAAATATGGCTGAAGCATTTACAACGTTGCTAAGTTTAGGGTAATAAAGGGACGCATATTGCGGTATAGTCTTGGCCAAGGCGTTTGTAATACTCTTTTTCTCGCCTGCAAACTGTACATGTGTCAGAGTCCGTTTCTCCCTACCACGAATGTGCTTGCCCACTGTATTTTACATGCCCGAGAATCTGTCCGATACAAAGCTGTACATACTAGGGTCTTAACAAGACTAAGTGCGGTACCGCTAAGTTTTCAGTTGTAACAGTTTTATCAACGAGTTTTCTTATATAATTATCATGTCAGTGCAACGGAATCTAGTTGCTATAACGTTGTGATCCATGAAATGTTATTTGGCCTACAAACAACACAATAAAGGTTAACTTGTTGTATACGTCAGAATAACCTACCTTCATCTTGAACATCATTGCGTCATGAAAATGTTACTTTTCATACAAAATAAGTAACATTATGAACTCATAAACCTAATCTCGACATTTCACGTACTGTAATTGTTACTCTGGATGCCCAAGACATCAATATTAGCCTAAACGTGACCATTCAGAAATTGCTAGAAGTTTCTTCTGTTTCTTTACATTATTGTTATATGGCGAGGTGGAGTAAGTTAGCCAATGAAATGACTCACCATGCGAGCAAATAAGGTGCTCAATGAGTAACGATATATGTCATAATGAACAAAAAATGTTTGGTTTAATAAGAAAATGACATTTCCTAGTGCTCAAACATGCTTTGTTTGATTAGGCAATGAGATGTCCCATATACAGTGAGGAAAACAAAAAGAATATTTCAATATTAATTAAGACAATGAAATGTCTCAGTATAAGCAAAAACTAGGGCAACTGTTTTATTAAAACAATGAGATATCTTTGTGATCAATTTGGCTTTGTTTATTTTTTAGACAACTTAATATTGTCCCAGTGAGCAAAATGCTTTCAAGATGGCATTCAAATACTTGTTCAAGTTTTCAGCTTGAGTGACCATTATTTTTCTTTCTAGCATAAAGCTATACTGATTCCCCTGATGTTACAGTAGGAGGGAGTACCTTATTGTTTCTGCATGGGTATAGTAAGATATACGCCACCTTTCAACCTGTAATATACCGTGATTTGTTAATATTGGAAATACATTTACCTAGCCAAAGGATATATTCACTATCTATGTCTTATATTTTGCTCAGGTTTTTTTCCCCTTTCCGTTGGGTTTGTAAACTATCCAACACACGTTTATGGTAGATAGTAGTAGTCCACAATATGCTCTTATCCTCTATAACAACCTTTAAAATACCACGAATGTACATTAGGATGTATGCCGGTCAGTGATGTCACGCGAAGGAATTTGAACGGACAGACCGCCCCCCGTTTCCGGCGCCCGTCTATTTCTCCACCTACTTTCCACCCGAACTCTTCATGTGTGATAATATATCATTTTCTCATGGAATAGATATTCACCCAAAAAATATATATAATGGCCCTCTTCCCAATACTTAGCCCACCTCTCCTTATTTCGTCACGGACACACGCATCGGGACTTCATCAGAATTACGTTGGCCTCATTTTCGCTACAAGGTTGAAGCTTACTTGTCGGGAAATTATTCACACATTTATGAACGATGGCAATTTAGCTTTGAGTAGGTCCTATGGGTTAAAGAACAAACTGAACCTTGAACCAGTTATAGGTAAACGTAAACAACATTTATTCAAATAACACGCATGCACGGGAGAACAATTATATCACATAGAAAGGTGACATAATAGAGATGCTAAAAGGTAAGAAGTTGGCACTTTGAGATAAATTGAGAAGAAAAAAATAACTCTACCCAAACATTCCAGACTTCAATAACGAGCGAACATTGTTAAGTTATTCACTCATTATATTCCCTGAGTAGAAGGTTGGCAACCCATCCACCACACCCATACCATCTTCAACCCCTCCCTCCCAACCCCCCTCCCCCGCTCCAATGAAGAGCAACAAATATTTTGTACATAATCCCCAGAAGGTGGAACAATGTTAGGTCACTGTAACTATAGCGCATATCCGAAAGACAATGTTTGAACAACCAGCCCCTACCCCCCCCCCCCCCCCTAATGAAAAATCCGTAGGCACGAATGACTTGGGTGTAGAGTAGATACCTTATTCGAGTCGAGCCGGCAAGTGAAATGTCCGAAATGGGGGGGGGGGGGCGGGGGAAGATGGTAGTGACAAACCTTGCGGCAGTCCGGCAGTGGGAAAGCACAAAAACAAGCAAATATTTGAATTTTGCAAACCTTTCGAGCATAACTAGCTCTTCTTCAGTGCATCACCACCGAAAGTGACAAGGAGTAGCAGAAATTGAAACTTTATATAAGAGAATGGTGTCGGCAACCAACCCTCCTCCTCCTGCCATCACACTCCACTCCCCACCCCCCCCCCACCTTCGGAGCCATTTGTGTGCCCATTTCAAGCTTAATCAACGCTTATATAGTATGATGTATTTTTTACACTATATTGGCTCTAAGTTATGTTACGGTAAGGGTGCTTAAGGGTACAACCATTCCAATAAATTTAATTACATTTGCTATAGTGTATGTGACTTTCACGTGCCGGTGACATTTTTGACCAGGCCTATTTCTTCCGTGAAATTTTCTGTAGGGAGTACTTTGCCCTCACCCCCCCCCTACCCCCTCCGCATCTAAAAGTCACTTTTCACCACCACAAGAACTTCCTCCCGCAGTAAGACCTACCCACGACAAACAATATCACACCTATTACGTCTTACATGATTAGAATGGAAGAAAATGTGAGCAGATGACGACATATGACGGCAGATGACGAAAAACGTGCATATAGCTACTTACTCTTTCAGCAACCTCTCATTATGATGAGGAATTCTTGTTTAAAACTTAACCTAGATATTCACAAAAGTTACACAAAATAACTTAATAAATAAAAATGCGACATGAATGTCGTTCTGATTACGGAATGAAAAAAGAACAAATATTTCAAACATGAAGCAGATGGTTTCGCGGGTTGTTGAGTATCATACCGGATTATAATTCCGCGATATGGCGTTATGTACATGTATAGCTGCACCACAGATAATTACTAATGCGTACTAAATGAATTTTACTTAAACAGTGTGGACTTCCTCACTCAGTACACCCCATAAAAATGCCATTCCTTTGTATATTGATATACATATAGGCTCATTTCATATTTTAAATATTATCATATCATGTTGATCGATATGCGAACATTTCAGTCAACATTATCAGCCAAACAAAGGATAACCGTGTTATATATACTTGTCATGTTATAACATACGGTCGAGATATTATCCAGTATAGACTATACATGTTGAATGTCAAATGTTAGGGATTCTAATCGCATATGCTCTCATACAGTCACGTAAAACACAAGTGGATAAGATCATATAGTTTTATTAGATCAATTCTTTCTCATATAGTAATTTGTTTCTGTATCTTCGCTTCCCCTTTTCTGTTTCCTTTTGTTTATTTATTATTTGAAAGCTTAAAGTGATCTGTCTAC
Organism: Apostichopus californicus; assembly: GCA_020650975.1. Classification (NCBI taxonomy): domain Eukaryota; kingdom Metazoa; phylum Echinodermata; class Holothuroidea; order Aspidochirotida; family Stichopodidae; genus Apostichopus; species Apostichopus californicus. The sequence continues at coordinate 1,560 of JAIPMN010014064.1, read as the reverse complement.
ATAATCAGTGTAGCGTGTGTCGTAAAACGTCATGTAAGCTTTAAGGAGAAACTAGTTGAATGTGGTCACTCAAAGCATGGCCGCGTCACTCTGACTAAACCTCAAAGCTGATGCTTGTGAAACGCATTTAATGGAGTCTCTCATATTGCACAACATCACACCGTGGACTGATTCGCTTTAAGTGATATCACTTTACTACCAATAGTTTCTGCAGGATGTGTTGTCATTCCTTCGTCAATGAGTCAAACAATTAGGTTCAGTCCTCTCAGTGATATGTGTAATTCCGACAATACGAAAACCCCGACGAAGTTGTTGAGATTAGGAGAGGGGGGGGGGGGGGG
>JAIPMN010014061.1:0-10439 GCA_020650975.1 Apostichopus californicus | reverse complement strand
AATAGTTCAATGTTAGGCTAATACTGTAATTTTGTAGACAATAGGCCTATTATTGTTGTGCATAAATGACAAGCTGTTTGTCATAGCAATGTATCACTAGGCCAAAGACTGAAAACTTTCATCTATGCTTACCTGCCCAGCTCATTCAACACTTCATAATCTTTGCTAAACTCCCCGTCTCGATAACGGTCTGAGGTCCCTTCTTCTATTATGCGACGAATTATCATTGTTCACAAACTTGATGCAAATCCTAGGATAAGTTGTACAAAATACTAGGCGCAACTGTTCTATCTAAGCGTATTATGCATGCTATCCCTGCCAAGAAGGCCCAACAAAAAGTTGCACTTTATCCACTGCTGCAGTGACAATAACCTGACACAATAAAGTGTGTAGGCCTAACTTACACTACAGCCTTGTACGGGTTAGGCCCTTCAAACTTAGTTGGAAATAAAATGTACTGTTGGCACGAAATATCCGAATTTTCAAAAATCCAAAGAAGGTCCAATTAGACTTTAGTTATCCCTTTGATACCTTCCCACTAGCCTGAAATATTCTTGCTCGGAAAGCATAATTTTGGATCCTGGGACTCGATTAATTTGTAACCGTTCGTTTCTTTCTCCTTCTGTAGTGTGTGTGTTTTTAAATTGAGAAAGTACAAAACACATGTTGGAGTTTAAAATTACAGCTGTTTTAATACGGAAGCTTTAAAAAGTCATTTAGGTTTTATATTTACAATTACAACTTCGCTAAAGAGTTTAAACTTTAAACGTAATGAATATAAGTTTAAATGAATACAATTTCCATTAATTTAATTTAATTAATTGATTAAATTTAATTAAAAAATACAGCAAGAATGATACGTTTAAATATATAATAGGACTTAATATGTTCAAATTGTTTCACCTAATGGCTTGCAAAGATGTCCGTAGTTATAATTAAAATTGCATTGACAACACGGGTGAGTCATATATAACTTCAAATGAACTCGGATTTTACCGGTATGTCTGCATGTGTTGTAGGTACGGTACAGCTGCTTAATCGTTGTTCAGTTTGAAGCATTTATCTTTAAATCCAAGCTATTTTAAAATCAGTGTACGGGCTATCTATTACTATTTATTATTGTGTTTCAATACCATCCATGGGAAGATCCAACTATTCCTCTAAGCAAGGACCTGCTAAAAGGTGGCGCTAGCAAATGTGGCGATTCCAGGGGTTCAAAAGTGCACTAATTTCGTGAGTTCTTGTTTGCTTAGACGATTTGTTAATTCTCCATACTACTTCGATGCTAAAATTCCATAACAATGCAGTTGATTAATTTGGTAAGTCTAGGTACATAAAAAAGGAACGGCAAATAGATAATTTATACAAGTTCGGATTTTATTCTCTTTGGGTCACAATAGTTCATCACACCCATGTCTAGATAGTAATCGGCTCTAGACTCCGGAGATGTCACAGTGGCGTAGGAAGGTACTTTTGAGTGGGGGGTGGGGGATGAAGACTGATGGCCGGCCTGGGGGATGGGTCTATGGGGCGTGGGTTTCCCCCTCCCCTTTGGATTTTTTGCATTTCCAGGTGGCCTCAGATGCAATTTGGTGCAATATAGCACACTTCAACACCCACTCCATTTTGTAAATAATTTTGCATTTTCACCTGAACTTAGATGCAATTTGGTGCTCCAAATGAGATTTTTTTCTCATTTGGAAATGAAAAAGGGCTTTTCTGACTTGCGAAGCGGGGGGGTGGGGGCGGAATGATACTTCCGCCCCACCATATTTTTCACTGGGGGGCTGGCGCCCCCCAGCCCCCCCGGTTCCTACGCCCTTACATCACTTCAATTTGGTTGGTTGGAAGAAATAAACAATCATGCTTTAGTGAAACTACCTTTCCCACTTTCGAGACAAACTGCTTTGGGGGTGGCACCAAGGGTGGTCTGGCCTGAAGGGGTACAGGGTCGGAACTGGAGTTCCGCTGAGTCTCTTTGATTTTCTCTCGGTCGCGAAAGATGCTTATTTTGTACGAGGCGCCAAATGAATTAGCCTTTTTAAGCCCCCCCCCCCCCTCGGTGCTCCCGGTTGAATCAATGAACTAGTAGAGTTTTATTTCCTAGTGGCAATGAACGATCTGCTCAATTAAGCAGAACATTATGCAATCAATGTATCCCGACCAAGGAGCACCGAAACAAAACTTGAAATAGAGGGCAGTATACCAGAACTTTTGTAATTCCTGTTCATTCACTTCAAACGCTTGATTGTCAGTATATGTGAGCTTATTGACTGAATTCCATGTTCTTACTTCAACTTGTAGGGAAAATTAAGTAAATTGGTGTCATTTGTCTCACCCATCTGATATTTTGGAGCTCTAAAGCTTTCTGGGAATGCATCTTCATCCCGTAAGACTAAATTTCTTTAAAAAAAAATTGTCAAGAATCTTACAGCTATTTTAATTACGCCTTACAAAGAGCAACACTAAAGACCAGTTATTATCAAATAACGTTTTACAGTGAGGAAACCCATAACAGTACTGACATTAAATTTTGGAAAAACAAAGAAAAAAAATTGGAAAAAAAAACATTTAATGAAAAAGAATAAAGAGGCCAAACATGAAAGCTATAAAGTTATGAATAGCTCAGACTATTTCCTGGAAAAAAAGTATAAAAAACAGTTTTAGTGGATACTGCTCTTATCCTTCCCAAGATAGGTTGCGAAATGAAGCCATTTATGCCCAAACGTTTGATTTATGTATACTAAACCGTTTTGATAGTTGATTCCAAATTAACATTATCACCGACCACAAGATGTTTATTAAATAAAATTAATTACGTATAGCCATTGGGAATGAAGTCTTTATTGAGACCCTACTTATGTGAATCTTTATTATAAGGATCCAATTGTGTTTTTAAGTATCCAGCGCAAGGGAAGTGCAATGCGATTAAACTACTTTTTAGATTTTGGGTAGGTTAAAATGTTCTGTGGCCTCCAGAAAGCCCTTATATATTGTCCTTCAGATCCACTTCTTATGAAATTACAGTTGTTCAAACTTAGAAGCCATGCTACGGGGAGTTGCTATGTAGTTCTGTTACTCCCGAAAACATGTCCGGTCCGGCCCGGTTTGCGACAATTTCTATTACAATTAAAACCAAATAATGTTGTGATAAAAAGTTTTTACCCGTCAGTTTTGCTACATTTTGCGAAATTTTTGCGCTCACAAAATATGGTGTCTTTTGCGATATTGCATTTTGTGACGTCATTGACGAGAAATAAGTATACCGTCAGAAAATAACTTCTATTTTGCAGAGGTTATTTTGTTGTGATGTGGTAGCACTTATCAGTTACGCACACGTTATGGATCAAGCAATATCAATTGAACGATCACTAATCATTATAACTGATCAAAAGTAAATATTTTTTTATGTTACAATATTGCGCATTTTAGCTAGTCGTGTAATACACGGATACTTTATCTTAAAGAAAAAGTCAAGTAAAGCCAGGGCACGAAAAAATACAAATCGAAGCCGACTCTCCAACCTAATCCCATTACAAATTTAAGACTGTAATCACGTGACCCTGACATGTGTTATACCTGAAGTGAAATATTAAACAACATTCGAAAGGAAAAAAGGTACTGCAAGAAAAAGACACCCAAGATCGAGTCTGGACACGAAAACCGAACAACTTTATTCACACTGAACATCGTATGCGAGCGATCTACTTTATACTGTGCATCTGAAGTGAACAGCTGCAGAATCTTAGCCATAAAGAACATAGATGTACAGCGCCATCATCAATTGTTTATTCTGTCAATAATATTCATTTCTTTCATCTAACATCTCCATAGGTACAATTCTGCTTTAAATTGCATTATTTGTCTATCAAAGTCATTAGAAATGATATCCTTACAAAAATAAATAGTTGGTTTTGAAATATTTGAAGTAATTTATGAAAAGAACCAGCGAATTGAGTTAAAATTATTGTGGTAACTCGTTAATTTGCTCCATAGAGTTATATTTACGTTCTATGTATCGTGAGTATAGTTTGTCGTAGTTTAAATCATTGTCAGTGCATATTAGAGGTTCCCCTTATTACTTGAGACCGCAACATTGTTCCCGAAAGTATAAAAGGATCTGCATTTAATAGGGTTAACACAAAAATAAAAATCGCATTCGAACATCGCTAGTATGATTTAAGTTTGCATCGCTAATTTTGCTAACATTGCAAAAGCGAGGAAGCGTTAAAGTCATAGGTCATAAGTTCGTACACTTACATCGGGGTGTGATTTCGATCCTACTTCTGTTCAGGTGCGGTTATCCTTCACAAATTATCGGAACAGGACGTATATTCCTTCATTTCAGTTTTTATTTATTTGAATGAGAAAACCTTATCAAAAGATCTCATGAAGAAGACGCAGAAGGCGAGGCCCCGCGGAGCTCTCTTAAATTTCCATCCCTTGGCCTTTATGGGTAAAATAAGTGGCATTTAACAGAGAGAGAATGACTAAAATAGAAAATGATAACACTACAAAATGACCGTGAAATTGTAAACATCAAACGATCCACTGAAGTGAAAATAATTGAGGTAACTGAGGTTTTAAAAGTCTTTCATTACGAATCGACATGATTTTAAATGTTCTCAAATCTTGATTCATTCTAAACACCACTTTGCATTCGGAATCGATTTCTCGGCAAATGCAAAAATATGTTCGGTCTTTATTTTCTTTTCTTGATTCCCTGCTAGAAACCCTCCCAGCAGTCGTTTCGTTTCAGTTATGCATATGCATGAAATATATATATATGAATATATGACGTTCATGACGTCACGGCTCAGATTTGAACAAATCATAAAATTTTGGTATCAACTCAGCATCCTGCTATAGCAACTAAGTTTCTTTTACCTTCATACTTCACTTTGAATTTACAATAACTTTTAATCATACATTTGACGATATTATTATAATTTTGTCAAGTTCATCTCGTCCTTTTCTAATAAAAGTTCAAGGACGACGAAATTTTTGTAATTATACGCAGAATGGATGTTATTATAGCCTCGCGTGACACTAAGAGAAATTCAAGATGTTTCCTTTGATGAATCGACGAGTGGGTTCTTATTTATAATTGACCATAAGTATTCGCCATTTTGAACCCCAGATAGGAAACATGAGACCATACGATCTAGGTTAATGAAACTTTCTTTGAACATACGCGTCAAAAACTTATTATCGTTTTTTTTTTTACCTTAGCCTGAAATGCCAAAACACTTCGTTCAGAACATTAATCAAAATGTCCCTCTGGATTTGGAAAGGCCTGCTTCCAAATCGACTTTTTTACTTGCCAGTTATTTTGGTTAATGAAGCAGTGTTTGGTATTGTGTCCCCGAGTAAAGAGTCGAATATACTTTCACTTGGCAATCTTTAATAGAGAGAAAAGAAAACATGTATTTTCTGGATGTAAAAAGAGGCTATATCTCTGCTAGATACATTTGTACGGATTAAGTATATGTAACAAGGAATGAGGAGAAAATGGTATAGCTTCAGGTAAACTTCTTAACACAACTATTGTTGAGGTTGGTCTGCAATGTTACAAAGCCGCTATATCCTGTGAAGCATCTCCCGAATTTAACACAATTGATGACACTATATACGTCACTTTCATAGATTTTTCAAAAAATGAAGATTTGATGAGCGAGTAATGGTCAATTTTCAACATATCGTCGCCCAAACACCTTCATTGTAGTATTAATCACAAGTTAAAAACACAAAAGAGAAAAGAAAAAACAAAAGGAGAAACAACATTATACTTCAATTGTAGGCTACTTCATTATTTGGAACAAAACTTGACTAGCCAAGCTTATTAACTAAATGCATGCTGCTTTAAGATATCAACGCGTGGTAAATTGCAGATTGTGAGCGGGATGCTCTGTAGGGGAGAGGATGGGTGGAGGATGGGGACAGATGTAGGGACATCTATGCTCTATTAGATAGATACAGGTGTTATAAACCTGCAGCAGCACATTTTAACCTCATTTTGTCTTTACCCTCAGTTAGATGAAATAGAAAGAAAGACGAACAATAAAATGCAGGTCATTTTCAATGTATGGAATATTATACTAGCAGATGGTACATTATATGGCAACACGTTCACTGACTCCGGTCAGACATATTGGTTTGCCACTCCCATCTAAATGACAGACGCAGGCACCTTACTGTATACAGCAGGGGTGGCCAACGTGGATCGGGACCCGCGCATGCGCCTCTTTAATATTTTAATGAGCTGCTCGCGGATATAGGTTGAAACAGCTCGTTTTTGCATCACAATTACTACTAGCAGAGGTTTGATTAATTGACAACTTTGTTCATGTCTTGCTGCTTTCAAGCATCTGAAATGTATCGTGTGTGACTCTTACGTTAAGCAGACTTTGCCTGTCCTGCTCTATACTGTAGGGACAGTCGGTGTCACACTGATACTATATATACTAATTCGTTATAAATCTGTCCGTTTTAACGACAAGAGTGATTTCATTTCTGTCCTTTCATTTCCTCGTCAAAACTATATTTTACAAAACATAAAGAATGGCAGTTTTTAGCATGTTTATTGGCAATGCCTAATCTATCCAATGAATTATTTTACTAGAGAACCTTAGTTTTGGGGCCCGTTTTACAACCACTTGATCGGAAATTCGTTTATGATATGACGTCATGTCACTTATAAGAGATGTACTTTAAAAAGCTATATTTTTTAAGAGTATTTTCGTGCCGATTTTTAAAGAACAGAGAGAAAAACGTTAACAATTGGAAAATACTTTCATGGCGGTAAGAGGAAATCGGCGCCTCTAATGCAAGACCGATGACAAGTACAGTCAAGTGTATGGCTTAGTAACATAATGGACAATAATTTGAAAGGCAAAAAGGACGAAAAATCGACCAGAGGGGCTTTTATGGGCCCCAACACTTAAATCGTTAAACACGAAAAAAAAAATCTTGAGTTTAAAGATCAATATTCGATGATTGCAAAAGTCACTTTTCATGTATATAGTTTCGTATGGAAAAAGATAGGTGTACGGAGGAAATTGAATGATGCAGTGGGAGGTATAGGGTGGGGAAGGTGGAAGGTTGGGCAGGGGTACACGGGGAGGAAGATTCACCGTGGGCTGATACGCGAAGAAGAAACTCAACAACGGGGTTGTGACCTCCAAATAAGACACAATTAACCGATGTTTACACCAGCCCCAGTCTTGCGCTAAGAATGAAGCCACACAACCCCCCCCCCCTCAGCTCTCCCCAACCAGTCGGGAAAAGGTTGTCGTTGACAAATGACATAAGTTTATTAACGTGACGTATATGCTTCTAAGATGGACAGTACACATTTCACAAATTTATAGAGCACGGGTTGTACTAGGCCTTTCGCCCTATGTTAAGTCGTATTTTTTTATTTTGCTAGATTTAGCTCAGTATATTGTGATAACAAACAGTCTCAATAGATATGCTCTTAACCACACGATAAATGAGTCTTAAGATTTATCCTTATTTTATTTTCTTTAAAAAGATTACTTTTCTTCTTATCTCTACCAGAAAATTAAATTGGTAGAAATCAAAGAAATAGGTAAAATACAATCCATATCTAGCTAAGTTACGACTTCAATCAAAGGTATTACAGAGCAAAAGATAAACTATATTAAACTATACAGAAAACCAGAATGCGAAACGCATTGAGGTTTCGATGGTTTCATTGCACTAGACTTCTGCTCTTTCAGAAATAGCTGTTACAATATAAATGGTATAGCGGGCGTTCCATGGCACGACACACGTATGACTTCAGTTGATTTTTAAGATCTTGTCATTGGCCATATAAACAGGCCTTTGTGAACCTGATGTTATCCTACTTATAGCCCTCCTTTTCCCCGACTACCAACCCAACCTCCACCCAGTATCCTCGTTGTTCTCCATCCACCGAATGGACGGAAAATTGGCACATTTTAATAGCCTGGTTAATTCTGATATATCTGATAGTTCATTTTTGTCTTTGTCAAGTTCAACAAATATTAAATAAAACATTTTTTTAGTTGAATACGAAATAAGACGTCGCCAAATTTGAATAAGTCCTGCAACTGCACCTTCAATACATTTAAAGTATTTTGTTCCTGGTACATTAGAGTCTATCTTAACAGCCTTTGCCATTAACAGTTGGTAAAGTTGACGCATTATTTGTCTCATATAATGTGCTCATGTCTATTAGAGGCCTTATCGGGTGAGTTAGTGTACATTTTAGGTTGGTGACACCTCGCTGACGTCATATTCGTGATGTATATCTAAGTCAACTGTCGGTAGTGTATATGCTGGTTTATTACGGCAAATATCAACATGATTTCTTCTCAAGCCTCGGGGGAGCACAGAGAAACTATAAAATATGAGGAGCGTCCAAAAAGAAAATAAAAAGAAAGGGAGAAATTGCTAAATTGCGAATTTTATCCGAGTAAATCCATTCCATTTGTCTCAAACGAGAAAATTGATTTGCGTAAGAGAAGTCATTTGATATGAGGTGAAGGATGATGTACAATGTATTACTAGAATGTTAGCAATGAGTTAAATTTACTTGAGGAACATTTATACCCATAGAAAGGTATGTCAGCATTGGCGTAGCCAGAGGGGTGGGGTGGGGTGGGGTCGGGCATGGAAAATGTTCGGGGACGAAACAGGGACGACAAAAAAAAAATTCACGTATAAAGTGGTATATATATGACAAGATTTAAAGTTGAATTATGAACTGAAAAATGCAGTTAAAATAATGGAAACGGTAGTATCATTTTGTATTTAAGCCCCCTTGCCGAGACAAAATTCTCAAAGAGGAGGGAAACCCTTCGTGCCCCCCCCCCACCCTCTTCCCGTCCCACCCCAACTCGAGGCAGACAGAATATTACAAAAGTTTCTTAAGTACAATGCGTTACCATGGAACTTATATATATATATATGCGGTATAAAATATGCAGTCGGCAATTCTTCAACATCGCTTCAAAAGTGGTAAAATATAACACCAGTTTGCATCAAAGCACGATATGTTTTTAACAAACTCCCATTAGCCCAGCCCCCCCCCCCCCCCGGATGACATAACATCTTACCCAGCCCACTAAAAACAAAACGTGAAAATATTTCAAGATAGGCGTTAAGTTAAGCTTAATTCTCCGACTCTTAAAACGGGGGTCAAAAACTTGGCTTTGTCCGATCACAGCACGAAGACTGGTTACTTGTCTGTATGTCAGGCTTAACTGGAAGCGGATTCTTGTATAACTTGGTCGGCAATTTACCAACAATTATTTAAAACAAGATTGCAAATGATCGCATTAACAAAATCTCAGGGAAATAATTTCAAAGACGGAAAGTTAAAGAACAACTAATTTATTAATTGGATTTGATTCTATAAGCATCTCGTCGTCAATAGTCTTCATTTTCACATTAGTTCTAATCTTAGTAAAATGACACATTTGACTATTTTCCATTTTTGTTAATTATCATTTTTTTGCACTTCATTATTTCATATGAAACTATAGTCAAACTAATGAGGAAGAGATTCTCATGGGACTTAAGTATGGCATATAGCATCTGGAATAACCTTAATTTAAGCAACGAATGTAATATTGGGAAAATATGACAAAACGATAATTATTTGTAAAGGTAACAGGCAAACCAATAGTGCAACAAATCTTCAAGAAAATTATTCACCGAATGAGTTGCTCTACGAATAGAATAACTTTAATCTCAATCCACCGAATTGATAGGCCCAATGCAGTTATTACACATACACCCAATGTGAGGCACAAAGACGCGCACGCGCACACATTCCTTTGTAAATCGTGTCCCGGTATTAACTTACGTCAGAGAAGTTATTGACCTATACCGCCTCCTTTATGAGTTTGAACTTTTATTAAATGTGAGGAAAATGTCAACAACATTCATTGAAAGTAATACGGTTCATATAGCTCATTGCAATGCCGCAGTTATTCAAGTCGAGTGAACAGACCTCGATTACATGGACGTATATTAAATGATATGGGTATACATTTCACGCAGGGTTTTGTATATACTAATGATATGGTGTATTAATCCGTCATTGCACATAATTCAACTTGACGCAGCTGTCACTACTGGTGACCGATTCATTCAGTCAAAGGGGGAGATCACGTCTCAAGTTTTATGATTTTTGTTAATTACGATGTCATAACATGTCATAGACACATGAGGATGGTTTAAGATCTCATCATAACGACCCATGAATGTTATGCGCTTCATTACATGTCAAAGTAATTAATTGTTAATCAAAATATTTTATGCGTGATATGTTATATCTCAGTGGAAATGATTGTACCAAAGAGCAACGCAAATTGGCGAAATGAAAACGTTGAAACGTGTATTTCTGATCTATTCGTACCATTCTGGACTAATTTCACATCATATAT
>JAIPMN010014056.1:0-28629 GCA_020650975.1 Apostichopus californicus | reverse complement strand
CCACGGATGATTAGATTAGATTAGATTATGTAAAGGGATGCAGGTCCCTGAATTCCAACTGAGGGATTTCAGAAGGGAATTCCCTCCCCCTTCCCCATTCAACCTAATTTTGACAACAATATTAGAAATATCAAGTGAAATTTAAAAAAAATAATAATAATAAAAATTTAAATTACTTTCCTTTCTTTGTCACAATTTACAAAATTGCTAACAGTAACAAGTTTCACCTGGAAATTTCCAACTGTTGGATTTTGTTGGCAAGATTGTCTGGACGAGTATGACACCTCCAACAATCCCCCCACCCCCCCCCCTCCGTCTTTTGCCACAACCTTGCTGCCACCCCTCCATTGACCAACTTAATGGTCACTGCTCACTTATCCTTACTTCCATATTTACCTCTACAAATAGTTCTTTAACTCCAATCTTTCAAATTGGTGTTTGTTTTACTGTAGGCTAAATAACACCAAATTCAAACTCTAGTCGAATAACGGATACATTCACTTCCACTTTTTCCGTTGATTTTACTGCAGCTGGATAAGGAAGTAAGTTCTTGTTTATAGACTTTGCTTAAACATTGAAGTGTAGTGCATGGGTAGGCCTACCGTACATACAGTTACTGTACAGCTATACAAGAGAACTTTACTTTATTATATTCAATATGTAGAACACAAATCCCTATTGATAATTACAGGTTATAGTTCTATTGACGTCTCACTCTTGGCTAAAAGCAAATAACATGGTCTTGTAAGAAGTTTTCTTACAAAAAAAAAACAAACAAACAATATTATAACAATATAAACAAAATATACTGGTTATGGTTTTGTGTTCAAAGACTGCTACTAAATGTTTGTATTTGTGTTGCAGTACATATATACATACATACAGCAGTGATACCATATAAAGTATATATGACCATGTTGCTACTACTGTACATAGAGGCGACAAAGAGATGCGTACTGTAAAGTCTAATGGATGCAATGTTATCCAACAAAAGTACCCAAAAAGATTAAAATCATGAAATATAATGTGACTTTTAGATTCCAACTTTAAGGTATGAATAGTTATTAGTTATACTTAGTTAAATCTTATTCTGGTAGTTTAGCAAAAATCCCCTATTATCACACTGTCCAAAATCCACAACAAGGAACTCCATACAGAATAGTGAATGAGAAGTCATGCACTGTACCTTCTACAGGATGTCCTATTTGATACTTTTTGCAATCACATGACAAGTTTGTATTATAGCTGTATTCAGAGATGAAGTTGTTTGTATAAAACTGAAACCAAGTATCCTGATGCATGTCTGGCAACGTTCTTTGGGAAACCAAAGTTTGATTCTCCCCTCCCATCCTCCTCTGGCACACTCTCCTTGCCTTCCCCTCCCCTCCCCCTCTCCTTGAAGTTGGTTCAAAACTTTTTCTTATTTTTTTTCTGAAAAATGTATCTTAAAAGTACAAACATGAGATTAACAGCTGTGAATGCAGTTAATACAACACAGTTATTTATTTATTGTAAATAATGCATAACTTGCTAAACACTTTAAAAAAATTAATCAATTTAACTGAACAACGAACGGCCAGCAGATAAAAAAAAAAAAATTATATTACAATATTTGTTTGACAAGTTGTGATCTTGCTGAAGAAACCGCTTAAACTTTAATTGTAAGACCATGTTGTTAGTCCTTCAGTACACATTACATTAGAGAATATATGATAAACCTTTAACAATTTCATCTTTTACAGTACTAGCAACTCTCTGTACTTTAAGAGCAATGTGTGGACAGACAAGCTATCAGCTATTAATTACCAATGGCCCAATATCACAGGATATATCCCGTTTGCACCTTATTACACAGTCTTCAAGCTACTAAAGTGATGTGTACACTGTTCAATTCTTAATTAAGTTTGACATCTGTAACACAACAGACAGGATATCGTGGGACACAAACTGCGTAACAACCTTGAATAATCTATTATATTTATTAGGATCAGTCATGTTTGTTGAAACCAAGAGGATGGCTTATTGTAGGGAGCTAACTCACCTGTTGCAAAGCTAACAAAACCCTTCCCATATATTCCTTGCGTACTGTAAACTGTTGCTTTCATGACACATGTTAATGTAAAATACACATGAAAGTTCTATACACGGGTATAAATATATCATGATCGATACTGTCAATGCAGGAATTGGGGACATCAGTCCTAAACACAGTATACCTCATCTTTCAGCCACCTTGAACCATAGTAAATTAAAGGCACTGGTGTAGTGTGTGAAAGGGTTTTCATTCAATCAACATGACTTTGATCGTTAATTGCAAATTCTACACATGTACACAAACCATCTAAAGTTGACTCCATACTGTATATCACTCCACAATTTTAAGTAGTTCATTTTAGGTTCACTTTTGCAATTCTCAGATCAAAACGGATCTCCAATTGCTTAGAAGAGGCACAGTGACTGACTTTGTAATTCACCCAAATCCAAATTGAAGGTTTTATCAGATCATTTTGCACACAGGAGAATTTTGTAATCCAAAGCTAACCCTTTCAAATTGAGGCTCTATTTTATGTACCATGCTATATCACCTTGTATCAAGTTTAACACAAAATATTATATTCATATTGAAAGTGTATATATATGCATACACTAAACAGGATCGAGACAGCATGAAAAATATTCCCAGTTAATAGAACACTAACCCTCACAATTTCACCCATTTTTCATTAATTTTTATTACAGAGCTAGAATGACAAATGTGTGGAACGGAAGTGTGCCATTACTGTACGCTGTGTATGACAACATACACAGGTAGCTCTGTAGTAAACAACCTCAGGAATACTGGCTACTAAGCATCTGTACATTGTGTAGTACAGTAATTCATGTAGTCTGGCAATGCACTGTGCATGTACCGTATATATGTTACACATGAGTGTTAGATATTTACATTACTGCTACTGTATATAGTGATGAACCAAATGAAGTATTTCCTGAAATTAGTTTCTGAAAATAAAGTCTGTCAAAATTTAAAGAGCCAGTTCAACTGACCATTCAGTCCAAATTATACTCGAAAATTTACTGGTTTGGTTTTTTACAAAAGACGATACTTACCTGTCTCCCACATACATAAGCACTCCGATCTACTCTAGCCTACGAACTGGTAACATTCTTGCACTGCGCCCTCAATGACCCTCTCTAAAGATACTGCCCTCTTTCTTCCAGCTTTACCACTCAGAATTTAGAAGTAACTTGCCAATACAGTATATGTTTGACAATGTTTCAAGTTTAACTGCATCCATAGATCTGCAGTCCAGAAATATCAGGATGAGTATTTTGAAAGTCAATCATACCTTGGAATTTGCTTATGAAGCTAAAATCACTCAACTATGAAAACATCAGGAAAGGTTACAACAGCTAACTGTTTTTACTGCTTTGTCAGGAATTACCAGGAAATTCCCAAACTTACTGGAGTTGCAAGAAGTATATTTATATCAAACCTAAATCTAATTCAAAACAAGATTAGTCACGATCCAATCATGGAACTAAAATCTTCAGCATATTTTTACCACCTGACTTTAAATTGGCAAATTTATGCAAAACCATGATATTATATACTTACACCTTTAAAATTTCTGAGTTCAATTATAAGTCACTATTTGAGATCAAACCTGTGTTTGTAAATTTAAACCCAGAGGTCACTGGTTCAAATCCTGTTCTAGCCAAAAGTTTCTTTGCTATTTTATATTGTTAAATATATTTTCCCAATCAGTTTTCCCTTTACTCCTTTATACTTGAAGTCAAACTTGACTGGTCAGACTAATCAGCCATAACATTAGTCCTGATTCTAAATTGAAAGCCAGGACACTCTTCACCTTTTCTACTTTGAATATCTAAATTGCACTTGACACAAAGACAAATGTATAAACCACAAAGTTTTGTCTAACTATCTTACTTGACCTTCAGTTGTGATCCTCTGAATAAAAGTGTCAGGAACCAATCCTTGGACATTGGGAGGCACTCATTCAATGAACCTCCTGTACCTCTTATTGCTACACCACTGGGTATGTCACACTGTGACAGTGTGACATATGATTGTGCTTACAGTGTGAGAGTATACACAGCACTCCTAGCTGCTTCTTCAGAGTTTTAATGTGAGAGAAGAAACTTGATTAAGTCAGTGAATGTTCACCCAGGGAGCTGCTTAGAGTAGCTGCTCCCTGGTTCACCTATACTCACAATGATTCAGTGTTCAAAGAGCCACTCCAAGGTGTCTTAAAGGTCTGCTGTATAGACCCCAACAATAGCAAGCTATCATGGAAAAGTTTCTTGAGATCACGTTATCGCCCAGCCTTGGTCGTAAAATGACCTCTTTTTACCAATTAGTCTGCAACGCCTGCCACTTAGTTTCTCTTGTATGAGGGTCTTTGTGTGAACGCTGTATGATTTTAAACTACACTGTAGACATGAACATATTTCCACACAGTGTTTACACTAAGAGCCTAATGGTGTTAAGAAGCTATGCAGGCAATTGTAAAGCCTGATGTCGAGTTACGACCGCGGCAGGTCGATTACGTTATCACAAAAACTTTCCTAGCTATAAATGGAGCCAATAAAACAGATCTTTAACTACTGTACATAATTTACATTATAAAAGTATTGTTGTTACATCACTAGGTTGACAGGGTTCTGTGCAGTACAATTTTCTCTTTAACTTTCACACTGTTGACATGTTGTAGGTATGACAGGGCCTATCATGGCCAGGTAGGTCAATAATTCAGCAATCAAGCATGATGCAAGTAACCCACACGAAAGGAATTGAAAATATACTGAATCCATTCAAACCTACAATATAGTGTAGTCAGATAGTCTATGAGATCAGTACCATAGTCAGATTTCATTTAACTTCCTTGTCGATACTTCTTGACAAAATTTAACAACCGCAGCTGGTACAAAAGTGTTATTTATACCAGGCAATCCAATTTGCGTGGCCATTCTATAATACTACCACTCAGCCAGTGCATGAAACGAAGGAAACGTATCCATAAATTATGCTATATAAGGAAACTGTCTCTGCATGCCACATGATGCACTGTTCCATCTGGTTACATTTGAAGTGCAATATATACACACACGATATGAGAATAAACTAAGCCCTGGCCTATATAATAATGTCATTAAAGATGAAGGCCAGTGCTGAACAATGGCAGCTGGAACTGATCTCCAGACA
Source organism: Apostichopus californicus (assembly GCA_020650975.1). Classification (NCBI taxonomy): domain Eukaryota; kingdom Metazoa; phylum Echinodermata; class Holothuroidea; order Aspidochirotida; family Stichopodidae; genus Apostichopus; species Apostichopus californicus. Next base: position 23,405 of record JAIPMN010014056.1, on the reverse strand, counting down.
TTAATTAACAGACTGCAGCACTGTACGCTTTTACTGTACTGAATGTCATGAAAATTTAATGCTCAAAATGATTCACAGACTAGGGATTCAATAACTGGAAAGGAAAAGCGAACATTTTAAAGGAGTTTGAGATGCTGGCAATGGTTGTCTGCCCAAACATTATCAGCGTTAACGCAACCAGCAGGTCGATGTATGTACTGAAGGTCTTCAGAATGGGGCGATTTGAAAGGAAAAGGCAGCAAGTGTTGTTGACCAGGACTGGGGTCATTCGGGTATAGTGCTAAAATGTCACCTATTTGGGTAAATTAAGATAGATACATACCTAGAGTAAATATGTGCTCATTCATATATGTTGCTTGGGGGCAAGTAAGAGATGAGTGCAAATATATTCATGAAGCATACACCCTGTTTCACCCTACGAATTAGCAGTGTCTGTATCATCATTCGCACAGGCAGTTATGACTAGTAAGATATTGGCAAACTGCCCGTTTGTTGACTTGGATGGTGACAAGAATAACATCTTTCTCTGAATTCTGCCACGGAAATTCATTTGTCGATACATTGAACAGCAATAAAGAGCCTTAGATGTTGGTAACGGTCACAAGGTCGTTCTTCATAAGCTGCAAAAATAGTCTTGATCCTTGGAAGAGTTCTGGGTTCAATCTCAATGTCACCTTTAGGTCAGTAACTTTTGAGAAGCATCTAGTAATGTTTATATGGCTATGAGCAGCTAAAGCTTGGAAGCAAGATCAGAGATCTGACCCTTCAAAAGATGTTCATATCAAACAGAGGGAACTGTAACAAAAACTATGTGTGTTTTTTTTACATCATTGCTTCTTCACTGGAACTTCTGTATTCCAACAAACTCCTTTAAGGCAATGCCACCCTCCAAATCTTACTATTAATAGCATGACACTCTGGTAGAAGCAGCTTGAATGTTTACATGTTATACTGGTATGCAGCTGGAGGAGAAATACTTCAGGTATGGAATAAGATAAGAATTCCACAAGAACAATTGATCAGTGCTAAGAGTGGTTTAATTGAATAAAAGGATGAAAATACTAAGGTCTCCTAAGAAAATGAACTACACAGCTTTTGCATAAATGTTTACAATTTCATATAGCAATTATAGCAACTTATTACACATATTAGCTAATTTCTTTAAAAAGAAATGTCTGGGGTACCAATGTTACTTCACAGCTAAGTACAGCTAAGTAAGTATATTATAATTAACTACAGATATTGTAACAGTATTACAAAACATTACAGTTCTGTAAATGTATGCAAAACTTAAGACTACAATGAGTAATGAACCTTTAAAATTCATGGATGGAAAAGGAGGATGGGGGGGGGGGGGATGACGGAGAAGTGGGAGAGAGATGGGTGACTAATGACTTACATCAAATTTAGACTGCATTTCAACAACTATCCACAAATAGATAAATGATACATTGTTATCATCCTCCATCACTTTGGAGATACTGAAAAAAATCAAAATGAGTAGTAGGTCTATGTGATCCACCTAAAGAGGAGTTTTACTGGCCCAAAGCTGGAGTTCTATTCACAAAACCAACACATCTCTCCTACATAGTACATATTGGAGTTCTATTCACAAAACAGCTCCACATCTCTCCTACAGTGTACATACTGGAGCTCTATTCACCAAACCTACACATCTCTCCTACAGTGTACATATTGGAGTTTTATTTACCAAACCTACACATCTCTCCTACAGTGTACATATTGGAGTTTTATTTACCAAACCTACACATCTCTCCTACAGTGTACACATTGGAGTTCTATTTACCAAACCTACACATCTCTCCTACAGAGTACATAGATTGGAGTTCTATTCACAAAACCTACATCTCTCCTAAAGTGTAAATATTGGAGTTCTTCACAAAACCTACACATCTCTCCTACTGTGTACATATTGGTGTTCTATTCACTAAACCTACACATCTCTCCTACAGTGTACATATTGGTCATTCTTTGTTATTTTGCTATATTATTTTTCGCACATCCAAATCTGCTGTTCAAACAACCATAAAAAAACCCTTAAAAATAGGCTCTATGTAATAAACAAAGCAGAAATGAACAAATTGAAGCATATATGTGCAATGCTCTAAGATGTCACATTAAGACATGGTTCAATCTTTCAGCATCTTTTGCGGGAACGTTAAAACTGTGTTAAGTATCTCCAAACTGGAATACGATTTCCTTTAATAGCTATTTGGAGACGGCATTCATCACAATCCTATCGATCTATCTCAAACAACTAGACCAATGATGATGATGGTCACCCTTGCTTTTCCTTTAATAATAATAGGTAAACAATGGCATTCACGAAATGAAAAAAAAAAAAAGTAGAAATGCTTCACAAGCCACTCAAGATTTCTAAAGACCTGACTCACGAGCAATCAGAGAAATGTTATGCCTCAGTAATTAGATTAAAGTCAGTGCAGACTTCTCTCTCTCTCGTTGTTTACGCAGTACTGTATCGTACTTGTACATGAACACTAGTACAGTATACTGTATACATACAGTAAATCTAACATGTAGTGCATATAGTGAAAGTAACTTTAGGCATCTACAGTATTATGCACTAGACAATGATCAATCCATTTACAAATGCAATTGTATAATTTCTTCTTGAGAGTACTCCAAACACTATTAATATTATATATATTTTTCATGTTTCCCTTGAACTTTTACTTGATCAGGAAATATCAAACCACTTTAAAATTAGAGGCATTTAATTTTGAACTGTTACAGAGTGATGGGGGAGGAGGAAGGGGGGAGAAGATTAGGGAAAATAGAAGGAACTATCTGAAATATACTCAGTAGATTTATCCACTTTTCCTCAAAGCAAGTGTTTTGGACTTTTCTAGAAATATTTTTTCCATGGGATGAATATTTTAATAAAACTAAATTTTTGAAAGAATATTCATTGTAAAGTACATTGCTGTATCAATTAGCCATTCATAGCTACACTGAGTCAATTCAGCTAATTTATCCAGTATCATATACTGCAATTTGTAATACAATACATTTTCTATTGTTTCTGACATAATTGCAACTTTAAAACAAAAACAAAACAAAACTAGCAATGCATACAGAAGGAAGGAAACAGACCTAGCATACCGCCTTGCATTTAATTGAAAGAATAACTGAATTAAACCGGTAAATAGAGATTATATTGCAGGGGATAGATAATTAGACATTTGAGGTTCTAACAAACAATACTGTTTGTATATGAAGATTGCAAAGAATATTTATTTTACTAATATATACATATGTTCAGTCCATCAGGAAAAAGGCAAGTGTTTAAAAGTCTATTGCTGACAACAAGTTCCCCTGGAATGTTCCTAAATTACAGCACAAACCCTATACTGTGTGTATAGGTGTATAGGGGAAAGGGGAGGGGGAGGGGAGGGAGGCAGCCCAATGTTACTTGCAGCTATAATAAGCACTTGATACAGGGCTCATGTAGGTAAAGAATACAAAATTATGAACTGACGATTGTTACCCAACTTATAAGGTGTTTATGTTCTTCATGTATACTGGCAAACAAAAGCAAACTGTGCCATCCTCTTCTACTGGCAAAGTGAGAAAGCCAGTAAACAGCCAGAATTTTGAGGTACATATTAAATGAAATGGAAATAAATGACGAAGGCAAATAACTATAGATATAATTGGAATTGTAGTGAGTTGGAAAATCTAGAAAGTTAAAATAACTTCCAGCCTCCACCTCGATTCCAACCAGGGCCTACTACAGTACTTTATATGCGGACACCCTAACAAACTAGGCTATGGGAACTGATTGTATGTCCTGAGAATTCAAACCCAATAAGGAAGGTCGTACTTCCACTGTAGGCATTTTTAACCTGTACTGAACAATGCTAGTTGTGTTTCGGTGCCATATTTTGCTTTGCTCTAGAGATCAATAATGGTGCTAACCAACTCAAAATTATCGGTGAGATACTAAAGCCAGATCTCAAAAGAGATATTTTGAATAGACTCTTTTACATGAAATGGAAATAAAGAACAACTTAGGCAAATGAATGGGCTAACAAAATTAATTTCAATTTTAATGATATATATCTAATATTTACATGCTATATGCCATAAAGTACTAATCAGCTCATATATTATGCATTCCAAAGGCTGAACATCTGTATTAATTGATGAAGCAGATGAAATGTTAATCCGATGGATGTTGATTAAGTTATGAGTCTATAATAACTTATTACACTATCACGGATGAACAACATCCATGACACGGTACAGAATGGAAATATGCAACTTCAAGACTAACAACATATGGCAACCTTGAGGAGGGGAGTGAAAGAATCAATGATACAGTATATATTATCATTATCACCAAATTAATGACTGAAAATATCCCTAAAATTTGTTGATTTAACTCTAGCTATAACATTTTCCATCATTCAAGTTAGCCTGCATACAAAACCCCTCCACCTCCCTCTCCCCTCCTATAACAACAATACCACCCCATCCCCTCAACCTACTCAACCTACACAACCTACACACCTCCAATCCTGTTCGTTAGTCTCTTCCCTATCAGCCCCAGCCTTATAAATTTCATTTCACTTGAATCATGAATACCCAGTGTTTCTCAATGGGTTGAATAATTAGGGGATCTTGACCACAGTTCCCTGCATGATCTGACAACCTGTACTTCATGTAAGTTATATAGTGACAATTACCCGTCCATTGTCCACGATGTACGGCATTTACATTTGGCATTTAACATGCTTACTTTCCTCATCCGATCTCTGCTGACAATTGGGTTAAAGGATTTAACTTTAGACTGTAAACAGTTAATTGGAATCTCTTGCGTGTATATTTGCACAGTGACTGAAGTCTTCAGCAATTACTAATAACATGTGTTTTCTACACCGGAGTGTATATGATACATTGCACTATATCAGGCTGTACAGGTATGATAACCAGGTGAATATCACTTGCATAGATAATGCAATCCTTTCATGTGATAGGGACTTTGATTGCGGTCTGATATGTATTCCTACCACGCTGTCCATTAATTTCCGAGCTGTTATCTTGTCTATAAAATCAAATCGTTCAGCCAAATCCAGCTTCATATCACACACATACAGTAGGAGTACATTCAGCTTCAGTGGTAGTGTGAGGAAAGACAATTTGTTAGACAACAAAGTACTCTTTTTTTTCTAGAGAAATAAGTGTCATAAATCATGAATATGTTTGCATCATAACAGATCTGTTCACCTTGAAGTATCGGATTGAAATATTAGACCATCTAACTTCGACCAACGTTTTTTTTTTTTTTGCTACTAGCAATCGCTTTATAATAAGTTACGTACAAGCTGTTTGCTTGCTATTTGCAATTTCAATTTTGTAATATATGTATTGAATGCTATCTCAACATCAACATTCCTAGTATATCAAGTTGCATCTGGCTTTTGTTGAACATCTGCCTCTAAGCATCCTCTATAAAGTTCAGTGGACAATCCTTTTCTGTATGATTTGAATAGCTGAGGTCATGGCAAAACTGCAACTCTTCATTTTGACTCCAGAGAAATTTGTGTTTCACTGTACATAGACAGGTATACAGTAGGTCTCTGGTAAAGTGTTACATTCACATATACAGGTATACTGAACAGTGAACACGTTCTACTACAGTTTTGGAATGGTACATATTCAGGCACACAGAACCGGACCGACTCAGTGGCTCTGAAGTTAATTGAAGAAGGGGGGGGGGAGAGGGGGATTCACATAACTAAATCATTAATATCACAGAGGGGAGGGGGAATCCACCATTAGGGGTATGTGTTCTGCATAGTCACGTATATGTCAGAGGAGAGGGCCTGGGCCAATTCATGATTGGGGCAAGAAGATTGGGCCCAAAACTTTTATGCTCAACATCCTCCAAAGTGTCAATTAAATAAAGTGACAAAAGAATTTCCAAACATAATTATTTCCCAACAACTAAGCATTTACAGGACAATTGCTCATTATTTGAGATAAAATTCGACTAGAGTAGTAAGTTTATAGGACAATTGAAAATATTTTTTGTGGGTTTCAAGCACTGGACCGTACGTATACATGTACAATTGCCCAAGACATCACTGTCATGCATGCAGTCTCTTATAGAGCTATAAACCTGTTTGTATATTTTTCTCACACTTTTAATAGTGCAGGCCTTGACTCTGCTTATATGCCAAAGTAGCTAAGTCAAGTACCATACAAGTGCTGTTCAAAGACAGTAAAAGGATATCACTGTCTGAGCATCAATTTATTTTTGACTGGCGAAAGAGGAACATAGAGCATTCTGGAGGTGAAATTTGCAATCAATTCTTCTGTTTATCGCATATCCTTAAAGATAAAGTTGGAACCAATCCAATCCATGCAAAAACAACATATAAGAGGACAATGACATCACACTTGTTTGCTTCAAGTTTATTTTTGGTGCAAACAGAGACAGTTTCAACTATCAATGTATCTCAAAAATGGTGTGCAGTTGGAAGTGGAATTGGATGGAAATTTCACCAGATTCTTATTGGAATTAAAAAAGTAAAAGTAAAGTAGACTTTTGTGTTAAAAATAGGACTATAGTGCAGCATTGACATCACTAATAAACTCAAAAGTAGTGCAAAGATATATGAGTCGATGAATACATTAAATAACAGACACATGTACAGAGCTACAACAAAGTCAAACAGGAAATTGCACCAGCTGGTTATTTCCCTTATATGACACTTAATGCAGATAAAACTAATAGCACTCTCTAATAACGTTGACGGTTGTTGACGGATGATCTTAAGGACTAAAGAGATTTATAACAAAATGGTGGTGCTTTGCACAATGTCCCTTCTCTGCCTTATCTATGGTACAGTATTTAACAAGATGGTCAAGACCTCTACTTTCTTGTGTTCACATTATGATTGTCTAGTCAATTCACGCTGTTTTCTGTCAAATCTCTTACAAATGTGTACTCTGAATGCTTGTCAGAAAGAGGCCCTTCCTGTTAAAGACTATATAGTATATATACTTCAGTATTTATAACTCAAACAATGCTAATAGTAAAGGTCAATTACTCTCTACAATTCCAAAGAAAGTGCAACTACATCCATTCAATTACATACTGCAAATTGCTTCAGGAGAGAACTGTTAACTAATGCAAAGGAAACAGGAGGTTGTGTTGCAATGTACAATGATATCACATACTGAACAGTACACTAACTACTACTACTACTACTACTGTACACTTGAGTGGAATACATCACATCAGAAATTGTTCACAGATCTTTAAAATTCATAAATATTAAGATTGTATAATGTACAATTCTTGTAAGGTGGTGTCCTACTCTACAGCCCTAAATTTGGTTGCAAATATGTCAGAGCAGTCATTTTTGGTAATTAAAAGAATGTTAACTTGATTTACAGAGGGAATTGGGAAGTTCTACGTACGGTAGTATACGTACTGTATATCATTTACTGAAGTCCGTATTCAAAGTTGTCTGTAAAGTCCTCATGAAAGAAAACAATAACCTTTTATATGACCAGTGGAAGTTTTTATGAGGATATAGTCATTGTGACGTAAACTAATGAATGTTAATTGTTAAACATATCATACGTTTAAATGGTTTCTATTTACACAGCTCTGATGACTAGCTACAGTGTGAATTGTTCAGAGAAATTTGCTTGATAAGCTACAGTACAGGCTGTACAGCACACCATGTATGTAAACATTTCTACACAGAGTTAAGTACAGCACTGTTACTGTAGAATACATGTGTACAGTGTATGTGATGACTTTGTCAATGTTTACAAAGCTACAGATATACCACAGTTTGAAAACACTTCAAGCGAAAACTCACACAATCCAAAGTGCTTGACTATGACTAAGAGGCAGCTTCATGCAAAAACACACACACATGTGGTGACAGACTTTTATAGGATTAACATATACATGTATGATAGGTTTATAGTGATTTACAATACACCTCATACTGCAGTTTCCAACAAAGATGTTAATTTTCTTTTTGTGTGAAGTGCTTCTAAATCTCAGCCACTGTAGCTTCTCACAAGGTGTGAGATTGAAACCTGTCAAATTATTTGAACCAATTCTGTCATTGACAACTGTCCTGTCAGTGACATCACAATAGAACCATCTAGTGAGCTGTTAACATTTCATATAGCATATACTGCAATAATCATCCCACGCATCAATTATGTGTGCAGTTGATACTGTAGCATGCCATACAGTAATCATAGGGACCCAAGTGTACCAAGCGTATATATGTGGAGACAATAGCCTTTTGTCATTTTGCCTGAACAATGAATGTAGAGGCTTTTTCCTCTGAACTATTTTTAAGCAATATGCAGGATAGCCTGTGTGTTTCAAAGTAACATTTCACAGTTCAGTATTACAGTGTGTGACCTATTGAACTAAAAGTCTTAGTGAGGTTAAAGTTGCTTTTTTCACGCCCTTCAACCAGCCTGATTTTGATTCTACTTTCAAGATTCACAGAGACATTAAAGATATCACACAGGTACATCAAGGAACAACTATAAAGCCTGTCAAATGACACCAACATAAAAAAAAAATACCAGTTGAGTGATGAAAGGATTACATCTGTTGGATAGGCTGCATAAGTGTACCTTCTTGACTACAATTTATGTATGTAACAAAGTAAATTTCACAATGGGGTAGGGCAAATCACTGTAAATAACTAGTAATATTTTATATGCAACCACGAACCAGTTAAACACTAACACAAACATGACCCTTAACCTTCTTTGATCTGATACTGTTGATCAGATGCTAAGAGTTGATTACATCATAGAGTTGAAATCTTCTGCAGGACTAGTGAAAACAACATCCTGGTAGTACTTGGTGTTATGCCAACAAGAATTTGTCTAAAGCCAGGTTCTAAGGTTAGGACCGTGATCTGGCAACAATAGAATGATAGCTGACATCTTTACAGTACTGGACTTGAGGGTGCCTAAAAATTTACATTTGGAACAATAAAATGTCAACTTCATTTAATTAAAATAGTATGATGTTCTTTTCCCTTCCTCCCTGCCCACCCAATGCCCCCCTCCCCAACCCTAAAATGTGTTCAAAGTCAAAAGATGATATATAATTTTGCAAAAGTAGTTCCAAATTATCACTTTCCAATAACATATTTAAGACAAGACCTCACTATGTGTGCATGAGCACATTTTAGTGCCAATCTATAACCTTTAGAAGTGTTTTTTTTTTTTTTTAATTGCAAAGGATTTAATGTTTCTGTCCTCTTTTTCTACTAAACTAACTTAGTAAGACTAGGCATATTCCATCAATGCCTTCATTTAGTGAAGTCACAAAGCTTGAAAGCTGCTAAATGATGTGGTTATCCATGCAAGCCAAAACATTTACGTGGGGAAAAAAGACTTCAAATGTACATCACAAGGATTGCTTTCATATCTCCTTTCAAGAAATTGTAGTTGCTCTTTCTATTGTTATCACTCTATCATGGATACTGCTGATCTAAGTAGTCATAGGGCTCAATTGCCTGAGAAAACAATAACTGAAACTACAGCGCATACATGCTAAAGCTGTTGTTTTAACAAGGTACAACTGAACAGATAGGCCTATTTTATATTGTCTTAAGGTGAATGGGCACTCTAACTAATATTAGGTCTAACGTTATGCCTTCTACACTACAGTTTTAGAATCTTGTATTGCTATTCTGGACAGCTAAGAATCGTAACCAGCCTAACCATCGTAGAGAAGTGATTTTGCATGCTAACACTAAGCTGCCTGACGAAAGTGTTAAAGCCTATTTCCCAAACAGGTTGCAGTAGCGCCTAACGACATGATTAACCGTACGCAGATGAATGATAATGACAGTAGCGTAATAGCCTACTGTAGCAAAGATCTACGCACTTTATGATCGGTCGTCTGCATTTAATCAGGGTGGTTCAACTGATCAAAAGCCTATGTAATATCTCCGAACGAACTTAAAAAAAGCAATCTTACCAACATAAAATCCTTTGTCTTTCCTCACTGATATGGTAACATGTCTTTACTCGCTTGAATCCGCAGTATTGTATCGGTAATAACAATCCGTGTTTGACATGTTGTCATTCGAGCCTACTTCTTTTAGTAATGGGTAGACCGATGTGTAATAAATAGCACAGGTTGCTGTGTTATAGATGATACACTTTACGCCGTCCAATATCGATTGGGCTCGACATTAGCAATAAAAGCAGCATTTGCAATGAAAAAGAACATATCCGACAAAACTAAGTCGTCTTCACTCTCAAAAACAACAAAATGTAGAAAATTGTGTTACATTTTCAGTAGTTCGTGGCGATGATATTCAATACACAGTAACACAACCAGAGTGCGTTGTACAACTCGCAAGCGGAAATGACATTTGTTTTATTTCTCAGGATCGGAAAGACCGTATAAGATTGTTAGATCAGACCTTCGGAGGTACGTACAATACTCCCACTTGCTTTTTGCTTTTTGCTTTTACTGCTACTTGACCTCTAACCTACAAAACTTTTACGAATTTATATTGTATAATCGCGGTCTCTGCCTGAAAATGATAACTTTTAACCTGCAGTGTCACTGTTAATGAGAATATGTCATACAAGTTAACTTTGAACCTTATATGCTACGTTGTTTGTCTTAGAGATAGAACACTGCAGCCCTTTTAACGCCTTGTTTTCACTTTCTCTTTTTTAGTTGTTTGTCGATCGTTGCACTATATACTAAACTAGTGGTAATATAGGAAGAACAGCAGTTGTTAGTACAACCCTGGGAACAGAATGTCATCGAATCTACCTGACTTCCGGGTTCTCAACCTATTGAGGTCTTCCTTAAAATTTTGCGTATGACATAGGCCGAAAGGAAATGTTTCATACATAGAGATAGATTAAAATAAACACTAATTAAGGTGTTTTTTGTGGGGGGGGGGGGGTGGAGAGAGATAGACAACACGTACTATATTTGGTTTCATTCGAAATCAAAACATGGAAATAACTGAATTATAACGTAACAAAATAATAACTGAAATATAATATGATCATAAAGATCAACTCATTTCTATATATGAGCTAGGGTACGTGTTTTGGAAAGTTGAGGAAACGGACGGTGAACGATATGGGAAGGGAAATGGCCGGGGCGGAGGGGGAGCAGAGGGGATGCGAAGGGAAAAGGAGGGCATGGGGAGGAACAGTGACGTACACGGGATTTTAAAGTTGGTGTTGGGAGGGGAGCGAATTAGGGGAGCGAAGGGGGTCGCTCCTCGCGAGGGGAACGAAAGATTGGCCGGATGTGGCAATTTAATCATCATTCTCATTACTGGAATTTTTGACATGCGATATCATACGGAGCTCGATCATGCAGTTACGGATGAGCGGCACGCTCAAAATTAAATTTGCCGTGCAAGTACTTAAAACATAATTACTGATTGTTGTTTATGTATATTACTCTACCGAGTAACGATCGAAAGTTTGAAACCGACGAATATGTGGCCGGCTTTCATAGTCATGGAAAAGCTGAAGTCATGGAAATTAGTAAAAGTCACGGAAACGAGTCCAAATATATGTCCCGAAGTGCGTGGAAAAGTCGTAGCAAATGAAAGTATTTTCCCAAATCGGTGTTATATACCGGACGTGGGCCTTTTGGCTTTCTCTTTCAGAAGATTATGGATTTTGTACAGTGATTTTGTCATCACGTGGAAAAACCATCGAAAAGTCATGAAAGTTCTATTTTCAAGAAAGTATGGGAATTCTGGAATATATTCAACGTTGAATATATATTTGTTTCCATATTCTTGCCAAACTTTAAACTGCTTTCCTGGCTACATAAATATCATTAGGCTGGGTCAATCTCATTTCAAACGGACGGGTTGAATAATCCTGAATGGAGCCCGCGGAAGGCTGGGGCAGTGGATCGAAGAGCTATAGCTGGGTATAATCTGTGGGTGAGTAGGGGGAGGGAGGCACAAACTTCGAGTGGCAGATGGCACTTATACCTTACTTTTACTAAAACTTCCTATAAAACGGATGTTCTGTGCAATCCGTCCCATAAAAAATTGACTGTTTTTTCAACATTGACAGAACACTTTTTATCGATTTTTTCTTAATTTATCAGAAACAGGACAATCTTATATATATATATTTAGATATATAGATAAGAGCCATGTGAAGAGGGGGGGGGGGTGAGGCTGTGACTCTACATCATGTGTACCCATTCAATCATTGACATTTTTCAAAAAAGTCATAAATTTGGTTCCATCTTTGACAAGACTATAATCAAAATGACAAAGACAAACAAAACACAGAAGATACATTTTTCAATTTTTTTTAAAAAAGGTATAAAACTTTGCATTAAAATACAAGCAAATAAAACTGGCACTGTGCATCTAATGGCAAATAGGCTAGAAGTTTGTCAGGATCTTCTTGCTAATTTTCAAAAGCTTGTAAAATCACCACAAAAAAAATTAAAATTGCTTGAAAAGCCTTTCACATTGATGCAATTTTCATACTGAATAGATATGTCTTTCAGGTAAAAATTATAGCTCATTCTGATGAAAAACCTAGTACATTATAACCCCCCCCCCCCTCCCCAATTATACATAAACAAACAGTAATGAATAAACAGCTTCTGAATGCAAATCAGATAATGGCTTTGAATCACATGACATGATCAAAATACTGCGGACACAGTTTGTATATACAATTTATCAATCAGGTCAATAATCTGATGTCTGCATCATACAGATTATATCAGTTGTTCCAAAACATTTATGCAAAACAGTGCTTTCAGAATTTGTTTAATTTTAGCGGCCATAAATCAGCTGCGTTCTCACATAATATGCATAGTTGAATGTCTCCCTCTACTATACCTGAATTTGTCTTAAATGTTAGTCATATTTCAAACCAAATAACACCTCTCTCTCTCTCCAAAAAAAGAAAAAAAAAAAGAAAAAGAAACCTGTATTTTCAATGGTTGATTGATCCTTTGCACTTTTTGAACTGTGTTTTGATTGCAGGTATAACAGCAATGGTATTGAATATTTGAATGAGTGATTGTTGTCTATAGAACTGGCAATGGACCACCCCCACATATTATCTTCAAAGTTGATATTGTACTGTATATAAAAGTACAGGTACATCAACAGGTAAAAAAGTTACAATGAATTTAAAAGTGTCTAAGGAAATGCCTGGTGAAGTGTGAGAATGTGTCCAATATGAAGCTTGTATTGGACAAAGTTAAGTATATAGTTCAGTTTTAGTGACAGAAGTAGTTCAGAAGGGGATCCCCACCAGCTATCCACCCTCCTCACTTGATTTGCCCCTCTTGTATTCTGTACATAAACACTTACTAAGACTAATGAATATTCATGAAGCCGTTTTCGGATGGGCAGTAGCTCCTGAGCCAGCAATAGTTGAAGAAAGTGGCTACTTTGTTTTGTTTGTGTCCAACATGTATGCTTAGAGACAGAAACAAATGTTAATACTCCACTATATTGCTAAAACTCTTAAAAATGAAAAAAAAAAAAAATAAGAAGAAAAAACGGTAAGCAAAATTAAAAACGAAGGTCTTCTTAGATTCCATGCTAGTAGCACCTGATCTTTGACCAATGTCTCATGTTAGGAGCAAAACATCATTCTTCTATTGAAGTTGAAAGAAATCCAAAAAATATGCATTTCAAATTTTTTTTTTTTAGAAATTGATTTCATAGCACTTACTGGAATAAAACATTTAAATAATAACAACTACAACATGTAAAAATGCGCAGAAGCAGCATCTGAGTATAAATTTCATATTTTCAGAATTTTAAGCCGATTCAAAGCTTTCAACTCATTTTTTTTACTTACCATATTAATTCTTTAATATATTCTAGCAAGAAATGCAAAATTGGTCAGCTTGGGTCAAAATCCTATTCTACAAATCACAGCATTTATTGTGTTGCCTATTCACAGCTTATGAGTTGTCAAAATATCTTGAAGGAATAGCATTGATCAAAAGGTTATATAAAGTTAGGAAATAGTCAACATTGGTGATACATTTTATATCAACTTCCATCAAAAGGAAAGTATTGTGATTTTTCTAGTACTTTTTTTTTTATAACTTGTCATTTATATAAAATGCATATGATATATAGCTTAAAATGAATGCTTATAATATAAATAAAATGATAAAGGAAATCATGTTAGTAAAGCTTCTACAACCTCTCATCTCCCAACCTCAAATACCATTTACCAAGGTTGGAGCTTTTGTAGTAAATATCTGTTTACTCCAGAAAGCAATATCTTCTCTCAGGAGAAAGATGTTGAGATGGGGCTTATATAAGTACCAAGGCATAGGAAGTTACTTGGGAAGGAATGGTGGGGGGGGGGGATAGGGGAGGGGGGACTGAGAAGGAGGCAGGATCATCCACAGGATAACTTAAGTAAATCTGCCGAGGTACATTGCAGGCATTTGTAAACCAATTGAAATATATATTTTACTGGAATCTGTAGTACTTGAATTATTGATGAAGCTGTTGATCAGAACAGACCAAAAGAATGATCTTAACTCCACTCACTGGACCATCAAACCCCGTCTCCTTCTCCTATCCACCACCCCTTCCACCCCCCCCCTCCTCACTATCTCTCTCACCTCATCTCCATAATCTTGGTTGTATTGGTTCCAGATATCTCTGGATCACATTATGCAATGCCAAATACTTAAAGAATAATTAGCTCTGAGATGTCAAACTCACAAAACTTTTTGACTTGGATACAGGCCTAAACAGAATTAAAATACCTCAAAGTCATATTAGAGTAGTATATAACATACACTGATATATATATATGCACCATAATATGCACTTATGGTCAAGAGGTCTTAAAACAAAAGAATCAGTCATAGAAAATATAATTCTAAAACAAATGAAATACAAAGGCACAACAGAGGTGGTGCTCCTCTTGAAAACTGTTCATTTGTCCTTAACCCTGTCCTTTACAGTTATTTCAGTTTATTAAGAAAAAAATAAACATCACTTAACATTGTTATTTGTTTTTAATATCTATATATCTCTATATATCTCTCTCTATATATGGTCTAAACTTAAAAATCTAAATATCTTGGGGACACCTCATTAAACACAAATTGTGGTATCTAACAGTTCTCACTGACAGCACATTAATGTATACAAATGTTTTGTAACAACTGACAATTGTGCAGCCTTATGTGTAGTGTTGTTGCCTAATGTGGCATGTTGTTACTCTTTTAACTTCTTGCTGTGCACAGGTCCACGTGCACTCCCAGCATACACTTACACAATAGCTATTATGCAACCTAGGAAGAGCTAGGATTTTCAGCCTAACTGTACCTTTCTTACTTTGAAACTGCCATATTCTGAAAATCAATCAGGGTTATCCGTTATCTGTCTTAGCGAAGATATATTTAAAAAAGTGATTTACAAACATTTTCAAAACCGAGTCTGGTTGACCTTTATCTAAACCACATCAAAAGCAATCAATATTTGGTGACCAGATTTAACAAACTTATGATGGCCAACTAAATTGCAAAGACATCACAGTATATTTCAGCTGATTAGTAAACCAGACTTGGCCGTCAATACTTTCTAAATCTGGTCACCAGGTATTGCTGACGACAGATTATAGGCCAACATACCTGATACATACAGACTGAAATAAAAATGTTAGCAAACTGCTTATCCACTGGAGAGCATGTGTAGGAGTAAGTTGGCCTGACGTTTCGATCCTAGCAGGATCCCTTCTGTTGTCTTTTTCCCTTCTGATGTTTTTGTTCCTTCTGTTACTGTTACTTGTCATTTAGCCTTTGAAGAAGATCCTGCTAGGATCGAAACGTCGGGCCAACTTACTTTTACACACATACAGATTGAGTAACATACAATGGGGTTGCACGTTGTAAGTTAAGTTACTGTTCAACTATTACATCAAATATCCTGGAAAGACTTGCTCTGTTCAAATCAGTTGTGACCAGCAATGATTTATCTTTCTTAAATAGATTTTATTCTTTGAAAGTACTGGTTACAATTGATGTAAGTGAGATTCTAGTTTTATGTACTTATTATGTTTGGTTCACGTACTGTAAGTAAGTTTGCCAGATACCTAATATGGAAACATCCCAGAGATAATTGATTAAGACTTGTTCAAATTCATTTGTGTTTCCAATATTCAATGTTCACCATTCCCAGAATAGAAGTTCTGTGATGAAAATTAAAACATAACGTATAAACTGTCAACAAATATTGATTAACCAAAAAGAGAAAAACAGAGTTTTATGATTCTATATAGCTGCAAGATATGTCGAACATCCTTGTCATTGGTTACCATGGAAACTACAGGAACAATGTAATCATGCAAATCTGACTGGGCAAATCAAGTCAAAATCCTGCTTTTATCTAAAAAAAACATTTCTGCATCTCTTGTTAGTGTAAATTTATCAATATGAATATTCATGACCTAATGAATATTTCATGACAAAATCGTCAGGGAATTTTAGATAATTTGTATAAAGCATAGCTACTATGTTGTCTTGGTGTTTCTATGAAACAAGTTATTATCTGGAAGTTTAAAATACTGTTCTCTGTATTAAAATTCTGGTTAAGACTTGATTAAAAGAAGTAAAATAAGGTTAACATCTCAAAAATAGACAAATTTTTAACTTTCATAAAGCGATGTAGCAAAGTAAACAAAGACAAGATTTCACCATTTCATACACCCTTGGGCAACAAAATATTTAAAACTGAAACAAAGGCCAAGGCTCCGCTTGTAAAAAGAAATATATAGAGAGACCCTCAAAGAGCAAGCAGTCCGTAAAAACATGGAAAACACCTGTTACAAATTAACTTGACCACCTAGCTGAGACTGCCGTTAAATTGAGCATCTTTGTGCTGCTTTTCTGCTAAATGTTGAGGTCAAAATGGCATGAACGCTGTGTTGTCTAGAACTGTTTGAAGGATACAGCAGCAAGATATACCTGCGGAATATTGGAAAGAATAAAATATGAGGATTACTAAAGAGGTGAGATGGGAATGGGGTGGAGTGGAGTGGGAGGAACATCCTAAGGTACACAAGGATATTTATGGGTTTAAAAAATGACAAAATAAAGGTTTTATAGTCTTCCAATTCTTATTGCTAAGTTCCTGCATTAGGCAGTTGATTGCTGATAAACTGCTACAGGGCCCATGATCAGTTAGTTACTGAGTTCCTATGTATTGTACAGTGCCAGTAAATGTTTATTTGTGCTGGATCAACATAAGGAAATAAGTTAAATAAAATGGTATAGTTTACTGAACTGTTGACTAAAGCAAACTGATTGGTGCAAGAGCACAGAATGAATTTGAAAAAAGCATTTTATCGTCATGTAGCCCGGATATTTCATCTATCTCCACCAATCTGATTTATAAACAACTGAAAGTTGAAAATCAGTAGAATAAATCTATCTAGCACATATCTTAGAAAGAAGAGGCAAACACTTTTATATTATCATCTTTTACTGTTATATTATCATCATTTGCTTTTATATTATCATTCATATACTTTTTATCTCATTATCATCAGCTTTCGTCCTTTTTGGCATTCCATACAAAAGGTACCTGACTCTCAACATAGAGACTCGTCAACATAACAATGACAAATTGTCTCCAGCAGGGGTGGGGAAAGAAATAGTTTATAGCCGGCCACAGTGAAATTTTATATTTTATTAGTGGGCCACAACCCTTAAGGGTGTACCTACTTCTGTGAGATGGGAATGTTGCAGCACATGGTCAAGAAAATTCTACAAAGGGAGGGTCCATCTGTTACGTTGAAGTATCCCATCACAAGTGGGCACTAAGCCATTACATTCCCAAAGGTATACATATATCATGTTATTTCTTGTCATAAGGTTCTGCAGCTCATATGAATAGGTTTCCAATACCTTCTTAGGGGGCCAGATAATATTTGCTAAGGCCCGCTGGCAATGCCCACCTGTTGTCTTTAGGATCTTGCATCTTTAGTCCTGAGTTCTTGGCTTGTAATGTTTTCGTTTCAATTCTTAAATTACTTTTATTTAAACCTAAAAACATGAATTTTGTTTAGTCAGAGGACTCACCTATGTTGATAAATATAGCTGCTATATTCGTGCAGAGTTCTCGGTCGTTTGGAGGGCCAAATATTTCTTTGGTTTGAATCAAATAAAATGTATTGACATAAACTGTTCCATTCAGAAGTCCAACCACAATCATCAGTGCTGGAAGCATATAGACTGGAAGAAACTTCAGCTAAACAAATTTAAAAAAAAGAGAGAAAAAAATGGAAATTGATCACGATTGGAAAATTCAAGTTTCACCCCTAATGAACCTCTTGAATGAAACATTTATATTTAAAAGGATGATGAAGATACAAATAAATTAAATGATATGTTGTTAGCTATTAAACCCGATTGGTAACACTCAAAGGTTTCATTTCTATTAAGACTGATACCTTAGACACAAAAAATCAGGGGCCCATCAACCAATGTGGATCATAGATTTATTTTCAATAAAAGTTGCAGTAAGTTCAGAAAAAGATTAACAGTCCTGATCTAAAATACATATCAATGAGTTTTGAACAAGATGGATTAAGACGTTGGACTCCGCAGCCAAAAGAAGACAGAGTCCTCACTACCTCATTCAGCATAAATAGTAATAGTTAATAGAACACTAGCAAGACTCTTCATTTTAGCTACATATTGATGAGGTCCTCATGGGTTGAGTACTCACTACCTCATTCAGCATAGATAGTAATAGTTGATAAAACACTAGCAAGACTCTTGATCTTAGCTACATATCGATGAGGTTCTCAAACCATCAAGAGGCTCATGAACCAATGTTGATGAGGTCCTCATGGGATGAGTACTCACTACCTCATTCAGCATAGATAGTAATAGTTAATAGAACACTAGCAAGACTCTTGATCTAGGTTCGCACAGATTGGGTTCTCACAACTTCAATCACCATAAATAGCAGTGGCTTAATAATAAAAGTCATAAATGTTCACTCTCTACTTTATCACCTAACGACCGCACAGTTTAAAGGCTGGTTTATATTCATCCTCCGTCCATAGCATAGCATTTCTCTGTTAAAACAATAATTGCTTTAATTCTGAAGTATATGATTGAGGTCCTGATAAGTGAAGTAGGACTTACCGGTTCATTTGTGATCCACACTACGGTGATGAGGAATTGTAAGGCAGTGAGAGGGTAAGTGTACTTAAACTTCACAAGTTGTAAAGATGATTGAGACACAAATAATCCAGCCTTGATAAAAAAAAAACAGTTTAAAAAAAAAAAAGGTCAGAAAATGACATAAATGAACTAAGAACAAACGAGATATATTTCATACAAACAGAGATTGTTTTAATAGCTTGTTTGACTTATAAGTATCAGCTTTGGCATTCATACAACTGCATAAAATAAATGTGAGGAATTTAGAATCTTTCTCTGTGTGGAAAGATGTGGCATACTACATTATCTGGCAATTGCACACAGCTACTAAAACAAGATGGAGTGAAAAACATTAACAATGTTAAAAACTTAAAAAACACACATTTTCAGCAGTTTTGTAAAGCAATCAACTGTAGCCATCTGAATATCCCTTTGGCAGTCTACAAAGGTAAATATACATCAAGCTTCTTCCCATTAATTTTAGCCAATGGTATTGTAGGAGACTTATCTCAGATTGTGATGTCAACTTTAGAGGTTAAAAATTCAGTTCAATTTTTACATTTGTAAGCAGAAGAAATTAAAAGCCAGTAACCTGGTAACAGAGCTGAAGAGCTGCAAATACTTCAGGACAAGATTTATTGTATTGATCTGGAGTAAGAGCCTTGGATGCAGCCACTCTTGAAACAAAAGCAAAGAATGTGGAGAGTCCCAGCTGTGAAATAAATATAACAAAATCAAAACAAATAATAAGTAATGGGGATTATGGATCTGCTCGGTATAATTTAAACCATTTTCTAATGAATATTCATCAGGCTATTTTTTTACTTTATAAAAATGTAAAAAAACACTTTTTTATCATTGCATGAAGAGCAACAATACTAAGGAAACTTTTAAGGACCACCAGTATGTTCAATTCTTGTGATGAATTGCTGGCATAATTAATTGCTGGCATGAGTTTTCAAACATTTCAGCCACTTGCTTAAAAAATACAAGTGATTTAACAATTCTACTTGTTAAAATCAAGGTAGTATTCTTAGTTTATTCTCTTTCACCTTTTACATATTATGTGTACTTTTCATACTTTCTATTCATACTCTACAAGTGACAAAACAAATGAACGAACGAACTAACAAATGAACGAACGAACTAACAAATGAACGAACGAACGAACGAACGAACGAACGAACGAACGAACGAACGAACGAACGAACGAACGAACGAACGAACGAACGAACGAACGAACGAACGAACGAACGAACAAACGAACGAACAAACGTATGTATAATGTCTTAAATAATATAATTAAAATGTCTACAATTGCACTTTGCACTTGCTGAGGTATTCATTTCTTTTGTGAGAAAAAATGCCATTATGCAACAAACTATATTAATCATTGTAAATAGTTGAATTACTAGCATCTGAATCATTGTAAACAGTTGAATTACTAGCATCTGAGTGAGAAATGCCACATTTACCAGGAATCTGTGGTGTTGTGATCATATTTGAAAAGTGAGATTTTACTTTAAAAGTAAGTATTAAATGTACTCACATTAATGGCAAGAGGAAGGACTACACACAATGCAGCACAAATTCTTTTCCTCCAGAGACCGTAGTTTCTGGATCTGAGTAGAACGGAAAGGTCTTCTGATTCTATAAATCAAACGATTTTTAAAAACAATATCATGTCCATAATTCAACGATTTGAAAATGTTATTGCAAATTGTCTGCATATTGATAGCAAATTCTGGAAAATAATGAAGATAATAACATTTTGCAATTTTCGAGGTTTATCAAACTATTTGTATTCAATATCAAAACTTGTAAAGCTTCTGTGTACAAAAGCTGCTATGTTCATATTTGCAGTCGGTGTATGACCAACCAGCATGGCATTTTGTTACGAGTGTTGAGTGTTAAGCAACAATGATCATTACCAGCTTCCATCCAAATCTGCAACATACCAAGCTCACATTACCCTACAGCATACCAGCTTGAGTATTAAGTAGCAATGCTCATTACCAGCTTCCATCCAAATCTGCAACATACCAAGCTCACATTACCCTACAGCATACCAGCTTGAGTATTAAGCAACAATGCTCATTACCAGCTTCCATCCAAATCTGTAACCTACCAAGTTCACAAAAACTGGTAACGTTTTGGCACTGCGACTCCACTGACCCAGTTCCGGGTCAAGGCCCACTTTCACCTCTTTACAAACCTTACACTGAATGTCTACAATGCCAGGTTCATATTTATCTACTGGAATCATGTTAACTCTTAAGTGAACCAGGACGTTACTTGAAGTAACAAACCTGTTGTTTCGTTACTCTCTGCTAGTAAAGGATTGGTCTCTTCGTCGTCTGTCTGCAGCCCTGGGTAGGTCGTCGTTGAGGTCCTGTTTGCGATCGAGTGTTGTATGCCGTTGGACCTGATCACTTCATTTGACGGTGGAACGATGATTTTCATGAATGATAAGAGATATATAAAAACTGTCGGTGTGATTATTAAGAAAGCCCACCTGTAGGAACAGAGACAAAGAAAATAGATTGTTATCAAAAAAAACAATTGATACAAAACAATGAGACATAAAAGTACAGAATAGGGCAGATTTACAGGTAAAATATAAAACAACAAGAGAAGAAGAAATAAAGAGTGACCTAAAAGATTTAGATGAAGTTTACAAAAAGTTTTTATTTCTCTGAACGAATGTTAATCTTGGAGCATAGGAGTCGTTCAGAGGATTCACAAAATATCTACCTCTCATCTCTCCTTTCTCTTCCAGTCTTTTTGGTTTTTCAAGTCAAACAAATAATTTGCCGCACCAAATGTTTTGGCATAAAAGAACTCGAAGAATTACGGTTACATAATTATTCCACAACAGTTTGCAATATATACATATAGTTTATGAACGTTAAATATACAGCATGCACAGTTGTGAAAGGAAGTGTTCTGTAAAACCATATGACATGAAAAGGGTAGAACACCCCCAAATGTGATTATTAAACACGGTTTGAATTGGAAGCAAGTCTTTACTCACTCATTTAAGTACTGCATCTCATCAACATTGCCATCATTTTCAAAAAAGATACATCCTGAAAAAAATGAAAAAATAAACAATTAATAGAAACAGAAATGACAGATATGGGAGTAGGAGTAGGAGGGAGGACTGCTGTACACAGCTCCTGAGAACATTATCCAGATAGCTGCACTGGTAAATATAATGTACAATAATGATATGGAGTAGGAGGGAGGGCTGCTGTACACAGCTCCTAAGAACATTATCCAGATAGTTGCACTGGTAAATATAATGTACAATAATGATATGGAGTAGGAGGGAGGGCTGCTGTACACAGCTCCTAAGAACATTATCCAGATAGTTGCACTGGTAAATATAATGTACAATAATGATATGGAGTAGGAGGGAGGGCTGCTGTACACAGCTCCTAAGAACATTATCCAGATAGTTGCACTGGTAAATATAATGTACAATAATGATATGTAGTAGGAGGGAGGGCTGCTGTACACAGCTCCTGAGATTATTACCCAGATAGCTGCACTCATAAATATAATGTACAATAATGATATGGAGTAGGAGGGAGGACTGCTGTACACAGCTCCTAAGAACATTATCCAGATAGTTGCACTGGTAAATATAATGTACAATAATGATATGTAGTAGGAGGGAGGGCTGCTGTACACAGCTCCTGAGATTATTACCCAGATAGCTCCACTGGTAGATATAATGAATATTTATGTTATGGCGAACTCATTGAAGATGGTGGTATTGGAATCGTATAAAGTCAAACATCTGGGAGATCATGTGTGGTAGCCATGAAGGGCCAAAATAAGAAAGATTTTATCCTTCCCTTCTGACCCTCTCTTCAGTTCTAAACTAACCTAAACAAAAGAAATGAACCAAACCTTACTAAACTAGATAACAATACCTGCAAGAACGTATATGCAAGCTCCAAGTAGTCCAGCTAGACCAGTCCCGCTGGCCCAGGCATTGACAAGATCATCATCAAATCCCTGTCCTGAGAGATATCCTAAGGCAATGCTGGAGATTAAAATAGTAGAAAAAAGATATCTCTAAAGTGTTCATCGATGTCATTGTCATTATGACACTTCAGGGTACCATTTTGGGCAGGAAGTTTGTAAAGTGCCCCCTCTTCATAAA